>PVIU01027911.1:0-19762 GCA_004026605.1 Ondatra zibethicus | reverse complement strand
AAGGCACACACACATCACACAACCAGTTCTTGTCACAGAAGGCACACACACATACACATCACACAACCAGTCCTTGTCACAGAAGGCACACACACACACATCACACAACCAGACCTTGTCACAGAAGGCACACACACACACATCACACAACCAGACCTTGTCACAGAAGGCACACACACACATCACACAACCAGATCTTGTCACAGATGGCACACACACACACAAATCGCACAACCAGATCTTGTCACAGACGGCACACACACACACATCACACAAATTAACCTTGTCACAGAAGGCACACACACAAATCACACAAATTAAGGGTCTGGGGAGAACATCCTTAGCCTGAAGACCATCTCTAGACAGAAGACCCGAATGAGTCCGGTCTCTAGTTGGCCTGGACTGGACCACTAAGAACTATCTCAATGTGAGAAGTTGGAGCTTGTTGGGACTTCAGATTGCTCCTCCTTTAGGCTCTTTCTGAAGATTGAGAGGAGTCACCCAGGGAGAGCAGCTGGACGATTCTTCCTGTTTATGCTTTGTCTTTCGTTCTCTGCAGGACTGGTCAACCCCAAAGGTCTGTTTCCCCCTCCATTGCGTCAGGTAGGCCCATCTAAGAGGCCCGCTCCCTTAGGATGTTCCCCTGCCATGCTGGTCAAAAGGCCACTACTTGGGGAGAAGCCAAGCCTTTTGGCTCCATTGTCAGGTGAGTAACACTTGAGCTGAGCGGCCTTCTCACCAGTAGACCTTTCTGTGGTGATGGGCGAGTTCTGAGGCCACACTGGGAACACTGCATCATTTACCACTGTGCCTGTTGGATACTGAATGTGGCTACTGTGACTGAGTATGTAACTTTTTGTGTTTTGAAACAGTCTATCTAACATAGCCCTGGTTGTCCTGGAACTCACTCTATAGTCCAGAAGGATCTGCCTGCCTTGCCTCCCGTATTCTGGGACTGAAGGTGTATGCCACCACATCTAGCATGCGGATGCATTTCCCCCCAAGAGAAGGTTTCTCTGTGTGTAACAGCCCTGACTGTCCTGGAATTCCCTTTGTAGACCAGGCTGGCCTCAAACTCATAGAGATCCGCCTGCCTTTGCCTCCCAAGTGCTGGGAATAAAGGCGTGTGCCACCACTACCCAGAGTATGCAAATTTTTTAAGTTCATTTAATTTTAATTGTTCACATGACCATCATCTGTACTGATGAGACCATAGTGAGCAGCCCAGCTCTGGGCCAGTGAAGGCATCAGAAGGCTGTGTTTTGTTTTTACTAGGTATAAACGTGACTTCTTAGTCCTATGTACTCTCCCTCTTTTTGTTTTGTTTTGTTTTGTTTTGCTTTGCTTTGTTTTTGTTTTTCAAGACAGGCTTTCTCTGTGTAGTCATGGCTGTCCCAGAACTCAACTCTATAGACCAGGCTGGCCTTGAACTCACAGAGATCCACCTGCCTCTGCTTCCAGAGTGCTGGGATTGCACCACTGCTACCCGACTTTCTCCCGCTCCTTTTTAAAGTCGCACATATACATAGGAAATGTTTCTTTCATAAATGGAAATCATCGTCAATTGTGGATGGATAGTAACCATAGGAAAAATATGCATGTGACAGTGTTAATAAATTCCTGCTAGATACTCTTGTCTGCCTCAGTGGTAAGCTTAAAGCTTACTTGCTTCTGGCTACAATGAGGGTTACTAAAATCCAAAGAGGTGCTAATAACACACCAGCACTACTCTCTGTCGCCTTATTCAGATGGACCAGGAGAGGTCAGCCATAGGAATGTCTTCTCATAAGGCTGCCAGTCAGCTGTGGGTCTTGAATCTCTAAGAGCCTCTGTAGATTCTGTTGGAATCAAAGGAGCAGGTGTCTCCCCTTCATGGGAGGAAGGCAGGCCTGCTTTCCCATAGAGAGGTGTTGCTGTGGTTGTGATATGCACATTTATAAAATGTGTGGAACAGACTTTGGCTGTGGCTCCACCTCCTGAGCACCCAGATAGTATGACTGGTTTTGACTTGGCTGGAATGGAAGGACTTCCTTGGGAGAAGTTTAAAGAACTTTAATTGCCCTTAAGATGGGACTCCATGGCTTCTGAAGGCTATTTTAGTCCCCAAGACAACAAAACTGATGATTAGGGGAAAGCTTTTTAAAACACAGAAAGGCAGCTGGTTGGCATAGTGCTTGCCTTAAGATGTATGAAGCCCTGGACCAATCCTCAGCACCATATAAGCCAGGTATGGCAGAGCAGGAGTTTAAGGTCATCCTCAGCTACATAATGAGTTCGGGGCCAACCTGGGTTATATAAAGCTGTGTCTCAGAACAAACACACGAGCCTGGGAGATGGCTCAGTGTGTAAAGCTAACTACACAACTGTGGCAAATCCAAGTTTGATTCCCGGAATGCACATTAAAGCTGGATGCAGCAGTGCCCATCTCTCATCCAGTCCCTAAGTTTGTCCACACACACACATATTAAATGAATTAAAATATAAAAATATATACAACCCCTCTCCCCATAAAAAAGGGAAGCAGGAAGCATGTTGGTACAAAGTAGATCAGTAACTATTAAGATACATCAGACCCCCATTGGGTACCAGACATGGATATGCCATGTAGGTTTTGGAGATTTTTTTTTTAATTTAAAATGTTTTTTTTGTTTAAATTTTATTTTATGTGTCTGAGTGTTTTGCCTTCATGTATGTCTGTTCAACACATACGTGTCTGGTGCTTGAGGAAGTCAGGAGGGCATAGGAGCCCCTGGAACTGTAGTTATAGATGGTTGTAAGCCACCATGTGGGTGACAGACAATGGACCTGGGTTCTCTGCAAGAGCAGAAAATACTCCTTAACGGCTGGGTCAGCCATCTTTCCAGCATGCTGTCAGATCTTGAACGTTTCTGTGACCTTGGTGTGATGGTCACCTCCACTTTCAAGATGAGCTGGTCAAGGCACAGAAAGCATTAACTTGCCCAGAGTCACACTCAAGTGCCTTGTGGAGCAAGGACCCCACAGCCTGTGTCCTTCATCACTTCATGATCTCAGTGAATTGATTTCTTGGGTTTTTGCCTGAGTTCAGTTGTATCCTCTCATTCACAGGCTACCTCAGACAGCGGCCCAAAGGACTCTCCCATAAGCCACCTGCCCATGCCCACCACAGTTGAGAGCTATAGAATGTCAAATGGAGGAGTGAGCCTGGTTAGCATGGACCTGGGTGGACCCAGGAGGCAGTCGGGTTTGCGAGCCTGGCAGGGAGGGGCATCTTGAGGAACCTATAGGTCATGTATGTGACTCCCTGGAGATAGGGGTTGGGAAGCTGCTCCATGTTGCCCTTCAGTAAGATTCAGGATTTAGTGAACTAATAAGGAAACTTCAGCCTGTTAGCGAATGGCACAGATAAGTTTGGTCCTGATGAGGCTGAGCCTTGGGACAAGTTGGCTACTGGGATGGAAAATGATACTGCTTTGTCTCTTTTTACAGTTCTTTTGAAGTCAGTGCCACCAAAGCGGGCACTCCAACCCATGTCATTACGGAATTAAGGGTTGTGCTGAGAAGTCTGAAGAACAGGGTGGCTGGTTGTGGCCCAGATGGCAGCTTTACATCTTCCAAGAATCAAGGCCCCTGCTTGACTGCAGCTCTGCTGTGCAAGCCCTGAACACAGCTGTGGCTTTCTTTGACTATAGTCCCATGGAGACTTTCTCATCTATACAGTATTTTTATGTCAAACAGGGTAGTTGTATGAGGTCATTGTTGTATTGAACCCTAATTATTCAGTTATGTTAAAATACAATAAAATGTCTGATTTTTGCATAATGCTTGCCTTCATGTTAAAAACTGTTTATTTGATCTACAGGAAATTTGCAAAGATGATGCAGAGAGGTTCTTCATGCAGCTTCCCCAGCAGCATCTTACATAACCGCGCTGTACTTGTCAAGCCTAGTGCCTGAATGCCTCAGAGTAATGTTAACTATATATATATTACAGACTTTATTTGGGTTTCGGTCTTTTTCTTGCTCAAGTCATTTTTCTGTTCCAGTGTCCTAGTCTGGCAACCATAATACGTCTACATTCTTTTTCATTTTAGTATGTTCCCTTCTTTTACTAGGAGCCATTTTTAGTATGGAGACATTTGCCTAAGAAGTCCTATAGCTGGAGAGTCCTGTAGCCCATTGATTAAGGGCATTTGTTGCTCCTTCAGAGGACCTGGCTTAGGTTCCTAGCACTCACGGGGTGGCTTCAGTTCCAAGAGATCTGACATTCCCTCTGATCTCTGTGGGCATCATGCATGCACATGGTGCACATACATACAAGTTAGACACTAATACACAAAGTTAAATCTAAAAATTTTTTTGAAAATGAAAAAGTATTGTAAACATGCCTATATCCTTTTGTTCTGCTATGAAGGTAAATTGAATAGTTTATCACGCCACCTGTTAATGTCTTACATGCATCTCCCAAGAATAGGGTTATTTTCCTACATAACTGTGATACCATTATCCTAGTTGGAAAATTAATAGCTAAGCCTAGAATGTTAGGCATCCCAGAGGTTAGGGTAAAAGGTTTTCAAGTTCAAGGCCCACCTGGGCAATATGGTAAGACCCATCTCAAAATCTATCACACCATGAATAATAAAAATATTATTTCAGAATATTTACTTACCTTGTTTAAGTATTTGAATTTCCACAATTATCCCAGGAGTGCTTTTATGACATCTTTTTTTCCTAAACAGGGACTTAATTAATGTTTGCTCATTGTAGTTGGTTTCTTTTTATAGAAATCAATCTCACCTCTTTGTGTGTGTGTGTGTGTGTGTATTGTTGTTGTCATTGTCATACAGTTTTGAGTTCCAGTCAGTGGTTTTGCAGCGTGTGTTGACTGACTGTGTCTGCACCGTTTACCTATCTGGATGCACTGGAGTTCCTGTTCTAGAGTTTGGTCTAGTGGTGTGATGATCTCCATGCCACAGGTTTTGACTACAGTATTTTGAGGATGATACATCACATCAGAAGGTCCAGTTAAGTGCAGTTCAGCAGTGTGGGCGAGTGGTGACTTCCTAGTACAGAGAGGAAGTTCCCCTGGCATCGTACAAGTAACCTGCTCCCCATGACTTGTGTCTACTGATGGTTTCCATGAGGAGAGGGCATGGAGTTTCCCTCCCTTTTAAGTGAGTTCTCGTATCTTAAACGTTAGTGAGTTTGGTTGCTCACATAACTCTGTTCGAGATAAGTCATTGCTTCTAAATGCCCATTGTGTCGGTTTCCTTGCTTCATCTGCGCGCCATCGTGCTGGGTGTCTGAGGTGGAGACTTCTTTTGCTAACTGGATGTCTGAGGACCTGTGTTTTGTGCACTCTGTTCTCTTTGTTGTTGACCAGGAGGCCATTGTGTGGATGGGTGTGGCACATCTCTTGGCTCATTTTCCTCATCGTGGTATTTTTGGATTGTGTTCATATGTATTTTTTTAAATTGTGTATGAATGAATGTTTTGCCTACATGTATATTTGTACATGCCTGGTGCCCACAGAAGCCAGGAAAGGGCAGTGGACTATAGTTGCAGGCAGTTAGGAGCCATGGCGTGGGTGTTAGGAATCAAACCCTCAGAAGACTAGCCCGTACTCTTTATCCTGCCAAGCCACCTCTCTGGGCCCTGTCCCCGTAATCTTGTTCATGACTTCATGAATGTGTGTGTGTGTGTGTGTATATATATATATATATATTTTTGTTGTTGTTGTTAAATACATAGGAGTTGGATTATTGGATCACAAGTAGACCTACTAAAACGGTTTTACCATTTTACCTGGTCCCTAACGGTACCTAAACTCTGGTTGCTCCCTGCCTTGACCAGCTCAACATGAGTGCCTTTCAACGTTGTTCATTATCTTGACTTTTTAAATTATTTTTATTATTATTATAACTTTTGTTTTTTGAGACAGGGTTTCTTTGTGCAGCCCTGGCTGTCCTGTAACTCGTTCTGTAGACCAGGCTGACCTAGAACTCAGAGATCCGCCTGCCTCTGCCTCCTCAGTGCTGGCATGAAAGGTGAGCACCACCACCAGCCATCCGGCTATTGTTATTTTATTTTACAGTGCTAAAGATCAAAGCAGCGGCCTTAGACATACATACTAAGCTTGTATTCTCCTCTGAGCTATATATATCTTTCCCTCTTTGAACATGCATTTCTCTAGGAGAAATGGTGTTGAACACCTATTTCATTGTAGATTAGGAAAAACAAACCAGGTTGGAGCACTCTGGCCTTAGCCTTAGCTGAGAGGAGTCATGGAGGCCTTCTGTCTTACAGAACTCTCCCTAGAACAAAAACACATAGAACTTGCTGTAGACATTAAGAAGTGCTGGCAAATACTATTATCTACAGGGAAAAAAATGTCTTGTTTTCTAAATAATTAAATAGAATAAGATACATATAGTAGCTTGTTAAGATTTTGAAGACAGTTTGTATTTTGGTGGGGAGTTATGTATTTTTTTAAGATAGGCATAGATTTTTTTCTTTTTTTTTTTTCTTTCAAGACAGGGTTTCTCTGTGGCTTTGGAGCCTGTCCTGGAACTAGCTCTTGTAGACCAGGCTGGTCTCGAACTCACAGAGATCCACCTGCCTCTGCCTCCCGAGTGCTGGGATTAAAGGCGTGTGCCACCACCGCCCGGCTGTATAGATTTTTTTCTAATGTTAAGATCGCTTCCTCTTTTTAAAAAATTTTATATTGGGGCTGGAGAGATGGCTCAGTGGTTAAGAGCATTGCCTGCTCTTCCAAAGGTCCTGAGTTCAATTCCCAGCAACCACATGGTGGCTCACAACCATCTGTAATGAGATCTGGTGCCCTCTGCTGGCCTGCAGGCATACACGCAGACAGAATATTGTATACATAATAAATAAATAAATTTAAAAAAAAAATTTATATTTAAAAACAAAAACTCAGCCTAGCAGTGGTGGTGCACGGCCTTTGATCCCAGCACTTGGCAGGTGGATCTGTGAGTTTGAGGCCAGCCTGGTCTACAGAGTGAGTTCCAGGACAGATACCAAAACTACAGAGAAACCCTGTCTCAAGGGGGGCAGGGATGCACAACATTTTAGGGGCTGGAAAGCTGACTCAGACTTAAGAGTGTGCCCTGCAAGAGCAGAGGACCCAGGTTTGGTGCACGTTGACTGCTCACCCCAGCTGCAGGGGATCCAGTGCCTCTGGCCTCCACAGGCACCTGCACTCACTCACTTGCACTTATTGCACACACACGTATAATTAAAAAACAAAACATCTTAAAGAGATAAGCACTTCAAAAACAAAGCTAAATGCATAGGCTAGCAGCAGAGCACTTGCCTCCCATGGATGTGACTTTTGGTTCCATCCCTAGCACTGAAGAAAAGTCGCTGATGCACTATCAGTAAAGAACTCAAAGCAAACGTGGTGAGCAGTGAGGAGCAGCTGTCCCACCTCTGGCTGTGAGCATCCGTGTTCTCTTCACTTACGGGGTCACCATCTGAGCATGCTGCAGACCTCTCTCTTCTCTGGTATGTCCTGGTGATGACTACCTGTGCGGGCTGCTGCCTCTTGAATATTTGCTAACACTTTGGAGCATAGATGGCTTCATTTACACAGGGCTTTATTCTAGCATACAGTTCAGATCATTTCTGATCTTGAGCTGTCTAAGCAAAAGAGTGTTAGTGTGCATGTAAACTGGTTTTGTCGCTTCAACCAGATAGTCATGCTTACCTTTGGGCTGTGATTGGGCTTCAACCAGTATTCATGCTTACTTTGGGCTGTAATTGGCAAGTGAGTCTGCTTTTGGAGAAAGATGTCCAGGGAAGGAAGCATTCTGGCATTGTATTAGAAAGTTTGGAAATAATGGGGGCTGACAAAATGGCTCACTGGGTAAAGGCGCTTGCCCCCAAGCCAGATAACATGAGTTCAGTCCCTAGGGCCAACATGATGGAGGAAAAATCTGATTCCGGTAAGTTGTCCTCTTGCCTCCATGCACATTTTATGTGTGAGCACATACATCAATAAATATTTTTTTTTTTTTTAGAGACAGGGTTTCTCTGTGTAGTTCTGGCTGTCCTGGAACTCACTCTGTAGACCTGGCTGGTCTTGAACTCAGAGATCCACCTGCCTCTGCCCACCAAGTGCTGAGACTAAAGGTGTGTGCCACTGCCACCCAGCCATAATGTTATTTTCACATAAATATATAATATATTTTGAGCATGCCCCCCTACTCCACTATCCTCCCCCTTCTCACTCTTTCCCATCCTATTTAGTCTCTCCCCAACCCCACACTCCTGCTTCTGTTTCGAAGTCATTGGTATATGTATTAGAATCTATCTCTAGGACATGTAAATGAACAAAAGCTCGTAATATTTGTAGAAAGCCTATAATACTTGTTTTTTTCTGAGACTAATTTGATTCACTTAATATGTTTATCTTCATTTGTCTGTAAACTTAAGTCCATTCTTCTTTAAATTAATTTTATTTTATGTGCATTGCTGGTTTGCCTTCATGTACGTCTGAATGAGGGTGTTGGATCCCCTGGGACTGGAGTTACAGTTGTGAGCTGCCATGTGGGTGCCAAGACTTGAACCTGGGTCCTCTGGAAGAGGGGTGGGTGCTCTTAACTGCTGAGCCATCTTTCCAACCCCCGGACAGCTTTCGAGAATCAATCTCCTCCTGCCTCATGAGTTCCAGGTATTGAATTCAGATTGTCAGTCTTGGTGGCAGCTATTTTGCCTGCTGAGCCATCTCGGTGGTTCTTTGTTTTCTTCTTTTAACCGTAGGGTCTTGCTGTATAGTAGTAGTTGATTTTCATAGTCAACTTGACTGGATTTAGAATCACCATGGAAACATACCTCTGGGTGTGCTATTTAGGGTGTTTCCAGAAAGGTTTGACTGAGGAGAGAAAACCCAACATCACTGTGGATGCCACCACCCCATGGGCTGGGGTCCTGGTCTGAATTAAAAAGAGAGCAGCCAGCTGCGTGCCTGCGTGCCTCTCTGCTGTCTGATGTTGATGCTGCCTTGCCTTCTCTGTGGTGACAGATGCACAGTCGCACTGAGAGCCACGTCAAACGCTGCCTACCTTGAGCTGTCTTTGTCACGGCCGCGAGACAGGTGATAGAGTGGTCTGGGCCGATTTGTCGCTCTTAACTGCCTCTACTCCCCTAGTGCTGCCATGGCAGGTATGTGGCACGATGCCCAGTGGAACCGTTAGAGTTTTCACTGTTGACCTGGTGTTTTTCTTCTGTTTTATCTGTACACACTGGCACGTGTTCACGTGTCTGCTCACAGCTTTGAGAGCAGGTCCTAGGCTCAAAAGGACTTGCTACCCCACTAGAAATGTGTTGACTTCTCAGGCTCAGATCACGTTGTCTGGGAAATCCCAGACTGGTCTTCCTGACTCTGTGCTTCTGGTGTTCATTTTTGCCCTCATACTCAAAGTCAAGCTCTGAGAGCTTCTGAGACTTGCTCCTGTGTTCCTGGCATTTATTCCAATGCCATCAAGTCTGTCTGTCCATCCTCTCAGCAGATCGTGGGCCCAGGTGGAAGGACTATGCTTTGTCCCTTTGTGTGTTCAATACCTAACAGCGCCCAGATCCAGCACGTCCCCGGCACACTTGTCACATGGGTTGTCTAGGTCCAAGGCATGTGGATGGGACCCTGGCCCTGCATCCTATGGGCAGGGAGGTCTTGGAGGAGTGACTGCCCAGCCCAGTCACCTTCGCCTGACTTCTCTGCCCAAGACTGTCAGGTGTAAGACTGTTTTCTTCCTCTGTGGGCAACTACTTAAAGACTGAAACTGAACACCAGGCATGGTGTGCAACCTCTAATCCCAGCTATTGGGAGGCAGAGGCAGACAAACCTCTGAGTTCAAGGCCAACCTAGTCTACAAAGTGAGTTCTAGGACAGCCAGGGCTACACAGAGAAGCCCTGTCTCAAAACAGAAACTGAAATCCAGACTACCTTTTCCAATCTCAGGAAGCATTACTGATGATGAACTCTCCTGAAATTTTCCTAAACTGCTGTTTGGTCGGGATGTACCAATAGCTGCCATGGACGCTATACACCAGCCGTTCTCAACCCGTAGGTTGTGGCCATTGGATAATACATAGCTCCGATGGTCTTAAGAAATAAGGAGCAAAATTACAGTTATGAAGTATCAACAAAAATGATTTTGTGGTGGGGGGGTCACCACAACACGAGGAACTGTATTAAAGGGTCGCAGCACTAGGAAGGTTGAGAACCACTGCTGTACGTACTGAGCTTTCCCATTTCCCTTCCCCGTGAATGCTGATCCCACTTGGGATCCTGACCTTTTGATGCCTGGTTACACTTACCAAACAGTGTATTTCACAACCAATCCACCCTCCTCCACTGCCAAAGGGAGCCGCCCCACTCCCACCCCAGGCATCTGTGGGCAGCTTAGTGTGATGCTCCTTTCCTCTGGGGCCCCTGGGCAAACGAATTGGCTTGAACTTGAACCCTTCTTGGCTCTCCTGTGCTTGTTTGTGTATGATAAACTTTCTGAAGGTAAATGTTTGAATTGTGCATCGTTATTTGATCAACCTTTAGTGCTTGTCTGTACCGCCGGGCTAGAGGGGCTCAGTCTTTCCGACTGGGCTAGAAAGACAGAAGGTGTGCTCTCAGCCGGCGCAGGGCAGCCCTGCCTTCTCGGTTTCCTGGCACTCCTGGTCTTTGAAGGAGGAAATTAATGTAGTGAGGGCTTGCTACTTGTCTCCCTGCTGGTAGAGAACTGTGTGCTAGTGGTCTCCTGAGAATTCCAGTGAATGGCATAGACCCCGTGAGGATTCTGCTGTCTACCATCTTATAGTTGAGGAGTGGGGTGACAGCCGCTTAGAGAATGAACAGTTTCTTTTACTGTTATGGGAGTAATAGATGGACATTTAGGCAGAAATAGCATGAGTGGCAGAGGCGTGCCTGGAGAGGGCGCTTGAGCCTCTTCCTCCTGTCTCCCTTCCTGGGTCCCGCCTGGCTCTCTTTTTCAAATGCGGCATGGCCATCTGTCTGTCAGTATCAGTTATTTTACCTGTGCAGACACCACATCCTGTCTAACCAGTCTCGGGAAACATTTAGTGTGACTCCCAAGATTTATTGTACTTAACTTGTGATAAGTATCCTTACCCATATATTTTTATTTGCCTCTCTTTTATAATTTTTCCTGAGGATTAATCTGGAGAAATAGAACTCCTGAATCAAAAGTCTAGAAAGTAAGAAAAGGTTAATCAGTGTTGATATAGACAATTAAAGCACACTCCGCAGCTCTCCTGTCCGGACAGTGTTAATAGCCGGGTGGAGCCATGGATGGAGTCCCACGTGCATGCTGGGACCAGCATTCAGATCATGGACTCTGAGCCATCTCTCCTCACCACCTCTTACTAGTTACATGACCTTGACAGGTTAATTTAATATTAGTCTCTGTCCTCATCCATGAAATGGGATGAGAAAAGTACTCATCTCATAAATTTACAGTAAAAAACAAAAGGAATTTCTGTATGTGAAGCACTTGGAATAGTGTGAGGCCTATAATAAATGCCATGCGAATACTATTGTATCCACTCTTCCGCCTAAGCCTCTGCTTATCAGTGAATAAGGGCCCAATTATTTTTAATGGGTGTGTTGTATTCTATTGTAAGAATGTCTCCCTGAGGGTCTGTAGGCACTTAATGGTTACAGTATGGCTGGCCACTGATTAATTTTTTATGCTCCTCTAAGCAGCCCTGATCATTGGGTCACCAAAAAGAAAAAAAAAGACATGAAAGAGTTCAGGAAAAGTTGGGGAAAGGTGGAGATGTGGGGGCAGGGGCTAGATGAGAAGAGAAAGCAGATCAGTAGGAGGGAGAGGGGGTAACCCATGGATATGATCCAAGTACGTGTATGAAACTGTCACAATGAAACCCATTATTATGCATAATTAATATGTGCCAATAAGAGCACTTGAATTTTAAGATGAACCTTGGAGCCAGGTGGTAGTGGCACATGCCTTTAATACTAGCACTCAGAAGGCAGAGGCAGGCAGATCTCTGAGTTCAAGGCCAGCCTGGTCCACAAAGCTAGTTTTAGGACTACAGAGAAAGAACCTGTCTTGAAAAACAAAAAGAAGAAAGAGGGAAAAAAGATGAGCCTTGGACTGAGGATGTAGCTGAATGATGGTAGGATAGGTCTAGCATGTACAAGGCCCTGGGTCTAATCCCTAGCATCCCTACTCCTGTAAAAAGCGGGGGTCTTGATCCATCCAAACCCTCACTGATCATTAAACCTAGAACCTCTTGGTGTTCTGCCAGGCAAGGTTTCTACCACTCAGCTGCCTCCTGGACTTTGGATTTATTTTTTTGCTCATTTGTTTTTGTTTCGGGATTTTTTGGGAGGTTGCTTTTTGTTTTTAGTTTCCAAGACAGGGTTTCTCTGTATAGCCCTAGCTGCCCTAGACACCCTCTATGTAGGTGGAGACTGCTTGTTCGTTTCCAGCTACCCAGACCCGAAATAATCACACAGAAACTATTAATATTAATTACAACACTGTTTGGCTAATACTTGAGGCACATTTCTAGCTAACTCTTACATCTTAAATTAACCCATTCCTATTAAGGTTCTGGCTGATGGCTCGCATCGCATCTTTCTCCTTTGGCAGCTACATGGCATCTCTCTGACTCCGCCTACTTTCTTTCTAAATCTCTGAATTTCCTTTCTGGCTTTACTCTGCTAAGCCATTGACCAAAACAGCTTCTTTAATAACTGTTGAAGGAGACTGCTTGCTGGTTCCTGGCTGCTCAGACACAAAATAATCACACAGAAACTATATTATTTAAAACACTGCTTGACCCATTAGCTCTAGCTTCTTATTGGCTAACTCTTAACATCTTAATTTAACCCATTTCTATTAATCTGTGTATCACCATGTGGCTGTGGCTTACCAGGTAAAGTTCTGTCCAGCTCCAGCAGAGCTACATGCTTCTCTCTGACTCTGCCCTTCTTTCTCCCAGGATTCAGTTTAGTTTTTACTGCCTACCTAAGTTCTGCCCTATCACGGGCTCAAGACAGTTTTCTTTATTCACTAATGGTAATCACAGCATACAGAGGGGAATCCCACATCAAATAACCAATGGTAATGAAACATTCGTAGCATACAAAGGGGACTCCCACATCACCTCCCTTTTTCTGTCTAAATAAAAAGGTCTTAACTTTAACATAGTAAAATTACATATAACAAAACAGTTATCAAAAAAGAATTATAGTTAATATTTAGTCCATTTACACTTGACAAATTAAGGAAAACACTCATCTATCCTATCTTTGTGAGTCTAAAGTTTTAGATCTAATTTATCTTTTATAATTTTAACTATCTTTCTTTAACCTCATCAAAGATTCCAGAAGGATATTACCTATGTAAACAGGAAGTGCATTGTAAATAACTTCCAAAACTCTAGAATTGACAGAGACATCTTGCTACCTGGACAGTCACTCAGAGTTCTGTAACATTGAAGCATCCATCTT
Organism: Ondatra zibethicus; assembly: GCA_004026605.1. Taxonomy (NCBI): domain Eukaryota; kingdom Metazoa; phylum Chordata; class Mammalia; order Rodentia; family Cricetidae; genus Ondatra; species Ondatra zibethicus. The sequence goes on along the minus strand of PVIU01027911.1, from coordinate 6,268 downwards.
CAGTCTACAGGCCCATAGTATCCAGCAGACTTTTTCAAGAAGCAGGAAAGTTAAAGATCTCTTATGCCTTGTACTGGTGAAGTTTATCAGTTGCTTTCTTCTGTGTCCTGTAAAATGTCTGGCAGTTCTCTCATGAAGCAGGGACCCCAAAGGACCATCTCATCTTCTTTTGGCAAGTTCAGCAGTCATTTTTCTGTGGATCCTCATGTTCACTTCATACAGCATGCCATCAAGCAATCCAGGCAAGAGCAGTTTCTTGCCCAGATGGCTAACAAACTCCATAAGAAGCCTCTTCAATGTCCATTATCTTCTTGAAGTAGATTGGTGCTACCAAGAGCAGATGTGTCCCATTGTCATGAAAAGTCCTAAGTTTTTAAAACATTTTAAGTGTCATATTCTGTCAGCCTTTGAAAGATTTGAAGAATATCTTCATCTGAACTATATCTCTATACATCTAGAAAACCTAACTAACATGACTACAAGCTTGACTATTATAGATAACATGTATTTTTAATTATACATTACACTTTTAAATGAGCTGCACAAACACAATCCCTTAAGAGCAGAAATATACATATAATAAAATTGACCTTAAATTTGTATCAATAAACCAAGATCCATACCAATGAAAAGTATTCATCTTTATATCATATCCCCATTTAAATGAAAACATTTATAAACAATATTTGGAAATTTGGGAGTAGTTCTCTCCAAACTGCTTCCTGCTGCTTTTTTTGGGCAAAGTATTTTTTAGGGGTTCATAGAGACATTTCAGGGGGTGTTGGTCCATCAAACCACATTAGCCTGGAAGGAATCCACAGGTTCTCATCCTCTTGGAAACAAAAGGAGGTGGCTGTCTCCTTTGGCAGCTACATGGCATCTCTCTGACTCCGCCTACTTTCTTTCAATATCTCTGTTTGGATTTCTCACCTAGTTTTCCTTTACTAAGCCATTGGCCAAAACAACTTTTTAATAACCAATGGTAATAAAACATATTCACAACATACAAAGGGGAATCCCACATCACCTTTGTAGACCAAGCTGACCTCAAACTTACAGAGATTCGTCTGTGTTTGCCTCCTGAGTGCTGGGATTAAAGATGTGCACCATTACCCCTCAGTTTGTTTGAAAAAAAATTATTTTCTATTTTATGTCCATGAATATTTTGCCTGTACTCGTTCGTGCCTGTGCACCACATGTGTGCAGTGCTTGCAGAGGCCAAGAGATCCAGATCCCCTGGAACTGGAGTTACAGATGGCTGTTAGCTGCCAGGTGGATGCTGTTATTTGAACCAGGGTCTTCTGGGAGAGCAGGCCATGCTCTTAACTGCTGAGCCATCTCTCCAGCCCATTGTTTTGTTTTTAAAACAGACTTCTTGCTAGTCATCTTCTGTGATAAATTCCCAGAGCTAGAATTGGTGAGTTTGTTTTCTTCTTTCCTTCCTTCCTTCCTTTTTCTTACTCTCCCTCTCTCTCCCTTCTTCTCCCCCTCCCCAATCTCATCCATGGGTCTTCCCTAAGTTGCAGGGTCTGGTCTTGTACTTACTCATTCTCTGGAGTTTCAGGAATTAGAGATCTGTAACACTGTGCCAGCTCTTGGACCCACTTTCAGTAGTCCTTAAAAGTACATGCCCTAACTTCAGAAACTAGAGATGCTGGGCTTATTTGGAGGTTTCTGGGAAGGGTCCCTCACCTCTGCAGAACCCAGGCTCCTTTCTGGCAATGAGAAGACAGCAGGAACTGTTGAAGGAAGTCAGAGTGAGAGGAAGAAGCTAGTTAGTATGTGTCACCTCTGGTGGAAGTGTCCCATTCCATCAACAAGATGGGGCCTGTATTGGCCCTGGTACAGAAAGGCCTAAGTACAAAACTCTGGTGTGCTGTCATTTTGAATACGAGTACTATTGGGAGTTGGGAAGTGGTGGCGCATGCCTTTAATCCCAGTAACTGGGAGGCAGAGTCAGGTGGATCTCTGTGAGTTTGAGGCCAGTCTGGTCTACAAGAGCTAGTTCCAGGACAGTCAGGGCTGTTACACAGAGAAACCCTGTCTCGAAACCACTCCCCCCCCCACCAGAGGGGGGAAAAAAAAAACAAGTACTATTGGTTTCTCATGAATACATTTTATTGAAATCTCATGACTCTTCTCTGGTGTTGATTCATGGGACAATCTGAGAGAGGGAGGGCTGTAAATGGATGTTTCTTTCCTGCCCACCAGTTCCCAATTAAACATTCAGAGGCTTAATAATTATAATTGTTTGGCCACGTGGCTGTGGCTTACCGCTAATGCTCTGGCATCTTACTCCTTTGGCGGCTACATGGCATCTCCCTGACTCTGCCTTCTTTCTATATCTCTGTTTGAATTTCCTACCTAGCTATATTTTGCCCTGCCATAGGACAAAACAGCTTTATTCATCAATCAATAGAAGCAACACATATTCATAGCATACAGAGGACAGTCCACATCAGAGGGCACTTGAACAAGGTCACCCACATTATAGAGAACTCTGCCTTGTTTGATCTGTATAGCAGCAAACCTCACTTTTTGGCCTTCATGCAGTTAGGGGGACTTTGGCCCAGAGTATGGGTTGCTTTGCTGTCAGGAACTCATTCTGTGTGGCCTGGAGAGATCCTGCTTTTCCTCCCAAACAGTGAAGAAAGTTCTGGACATCTCTAGACTTGGTGCATGCTGGAGTTCTGTGATGTGTGTGCTGGGTGTGGTGGCCACACCTTTAATCCCAGAGGCAGAAGCAAGTGGCTCTCTATGAGTCTGCCACTAGTCTGTTTTACATAGTGAGTTCCTGGTCTTCCTGGGTTGCTTAGTGAGACCTAGTCTTCCCCAACTCCTCTTCCTGAAAAAAGAAAAGACTGATGTCAGGAGATACAACATCTTCTAAAGCTTCGACCAAAGAGTCTAATAAAGAGACTAATTATAAAAATATATTTGGGGGGGTACTGGGTATTGAACCCAGGACCCTAATACTGAGCTATACCCCATCTCTAATTATAAAGGTATGAGTCCAGAAAGGAAGTGGGGCCCTTGGAGACTAAGATCAGCACAAAGCTGTCCTTATCACTAGGCTTGGAGGAGAAAGGGAAAGGAGAGACCATACATAGCTCAGGAAGTGTTGGAACTGGGAGGTGGAGCTATGAGAACCAGCCTGCCCCTCCCCTCGAGTCCCTGTACACCTGCCCCTCCTGTGTACCAGCAAGGAGGACCTGTTCCTGAGCACAGGATCTTGTAGGCTGTGGCCTGTCCTGAGGAGAGGACCATCACTCATTTGACTTATGTCTGCTGAAGGGTCTCTGGCCATGAGGGGACTGGGCGTCAGGCTTCCCACCTCTGTCAAAGCAGGAGAAGAGCAACAGGCGTTGCCCTCCCAATCCACTTGGCAGTTTTGATGTGTCTGAGTCACAAATCAGCATGTTTTCAGTTATCAGTTCCTTAACGAATTTGTTTTGGGGGCTGGAGAGATGGCTCAGTGGTTAAGAGCACTACCTGCTCCTCCAACGGTCCTGAGTTCAATTCCCAGCAACCACATGGTGGCTCACAACCATCTGTAATGAGATCTGGTGCCCTCTTCTGGCATGCGCGCATACATGCAGACAGAATACCGAGAATACTGTACACATAATAAATAAATAAATGCATTAAAAAAAAAGAATTTGTTTTGAGGAGGTCTATATGGCTCAGCAAGTGCTTGTCACCAAGCATATTGAGGGGACCCACATGGTGGAAGGAGAGAACAGAATCCCAAAAATTTCCCCTGACCTGCATGCACACACACAATGAAGAAATGTTAAATTATCTTAAATTCTTGATTCTAGGGAGGGAAGGGTGCTGGGCCACTCCCAAATATAAAGCAAGAGACTTTAGAGGAGGAGCCTGTGTCTGGGCCACTCCCCAGTGTAAAGCAAGAGACATTAGGGGAGGAACCTGTGTTTCGGGGAATCTTAATTTGTGGCTCTTAACAGTGCCTTAGTAAATGGCTTCTGGGTGCTGCCACTTGCTGGTTGCCACATTGCTCTCCACTTTCCTCCTTGGAAGATCGCCTGTGCGTCCTGTACCAGGCTGTACAAGCTTCGCCCTCCTCTCTAGGGGAGGTTGACCAGCAAGCCTGCCAGTGCCAAGTTCAGAGCCTTCCGCTTTTTTCCATGGGCTATACTGTTGGATCAGTCTCACAAACAGAATTGTGGGTACGTGTGTCAGGCAAGTTTGTTACGGGGCTGCAGGGTCAGGACCAACTCAGAGTGACTGAAGATAGCGTGGGAATGGGGCAGTTCATGTGACAAAAATATCTAAGAAGCTTCTGGCCTTGGGCACAGAGGGCTTGGGCAATTGTCTTCTTTCTACCTGCTGGCTGTATGCAACCCAGAAGCTCTCAGCTTCCCTTCACATCTATGGAGCTCAGGGATGGGGAAAAAGAAGGTTAGCTTCTCAGAAGGGTTCTCAGTGAACCCAGCCTGGTGCCTGGTGCCAATAGAATCAGATGGTTAGCGGAGGCAAGAGGTTTGGAAGTTTGAGGGCAGCCTGAGCAACTAGAGAGACTCTGTCTTAGAAAATCCAAAAAGAACTGGGCAGTGGTGGCACATGCCTTTAATCTCAGCATTTGGGTAGCAGAGGTAGGCAGATCTCAGTGAGTTCAAGGCCAGCCTGGTCTATGTAGTGAGTTCCAGAACAATCAGGACTACAAAAAGAAACCCTGTCTCGAAAAACCAAAACCTAAATAAAATAAAATAAACCTAAATGATGTCAGGGTGAAGTTCAGCGGTAGAAAATCTGTCCAGTGCTGCACACTTTGCCTAGAATAGAGGTGCTGGCTCTGATCGGGCCCCGCGATCACTCTGTATTCAATAACCAGGGGGACAGGGTAAGCTAACTGGTCCAACTGCAGTCCTATGTCCTGTTCAGCGAGCGGGGAATGATGGTCATTCCATACACCCAAAACTGAAGCAGGAGCTTTTGTGTCTATAAGTTACAAGAGCTGGGGTGTTCCCGCTCAGAGAACAGTATAGACGGACAAGAGGTTGGAGCACGTGGCTCCTCACTATATCATAGGAAACGCAAAGCAGCAAACCACAGCTTAAATTGTGGCTTGTTCCTAATGTGGAATATTACACGGTATTAAAACATACATTAGGAGCTGGAGAGATGGCTCAGCCGTTAAAGGCTAGGCTCACAACAGAAAAGTATAAAACATACATTAGAATTAAGTTTATAGAGAAAGTGTAATGATAGGATTTATGCTAGACTATGTTGAAAATAGGTTACAAATACATAAGCTATATGATTTCAGCCATGTGAAGTATATTTATGCTTCAAAAACTGCTGAAAGTATTCCAAAATGTTCATTCTAATTATGGCAATATGGGTAAATTTCTTCTATAATTGTTTTCTTTTACATTTTAAAGTACTCTAATTATATATGTACCTAGGAAACAAGCATTAGTTTTACAAATCTGAGCTGCAAAATGACTTCCACTTTTACAGTGTGTGGCTTTTCTGTGTAGTAGCCAGTGAGGAGGAGAGGAGAGGGGCAGCAGAGAGGAGGGAGGCCAAGTGCACAGTTTTAAGACTTAAAGGAAGCTGCCAGCAGGTCTTGGTCCCACTGGGTACACATGGTGGGAGGCGCAATTGCGGCGGGAAGATCTGTAGTTCCCTTGATAACCAAGGCTCGATCAGAGGACCTCATTCATTCATTCAGTTCTGCACACCTTCGTTCTGCAGGTGTTCCCCAGTGTGTCATACGATGGAAGGAACGAGACAGGCCCATGCTTCTCAGAAGCCCACATCTGTGTACCTTAGGCCTGCCTAGTGAGCAGCCATTGGCAAAGGAGCCTTTGAAAGGTAGCTTAGACACCAGGCGGACACAGCAGCTGATGGTGGAAGAACAGAATTTCCCCTGTGCGAGCAGAGACAGAGCAAGCGCTGAACAATGGTCCTACTGCCTCTCAGGCTGACTGAGGTGCTGCTTTACCTAGTTCTGGGTGGAAATGGGTGTTTGGTGGACATCTAGATAGTGGGAACGGGGATATGGGGGCCCCCAAAAAGAGAACTAAGGAGTGGCTCCAGGAATTAGGGCAGATGGAGAGCAAAGAAGCCTACAGATGGGAGGGAGGCTGTCCTGGAAGGCGCATGGGCATGAAAGCAGTAGTCAGCCAGGCCAATGGGCACACAGGTCACAGGAGGAGGTCAGGAAACAAAGGTGTCTTACTCATGTAGTTGGCTCTGCCATGCCAAAAGGTTGGGCAGTATGCAGGTTTCTTTTTTTTTT
>PVIU01027910.1:0-19762 GCA_004026605.1 Ondatra zibethicus | reverse complement strand
GTCATTAATCCCCAGGAACCTGACTTCTCTGACTTCCAAGTGCTTGGATTGCAAGTATGTGCAATCACATTAAACTTGGGTCCTTATGATTGCACCTTACTGTGGTGTCTCACCATCCTATTCTTCAATGAACAATATAGTCAAGTTCTGGGTGTACCTTTTCAGCAGCACATAATAAATGATGGATTAAAAACATGCTACATGTGCCCTGGATAGGACTTAATACCATGATTCTCAGTATCAACAAGCTAGGGACAGAGCTACCTATAATTAACTGTAAATTAACACTACCTCCATAACTCAGAGAACTGAATCTCAGAGATTCAATTAAGGAAGACCTGAAATGATGTGGTATGCTCTATTGTCTGTCTTAGCCTATCAGTAATCCCCAGGACTCTGAACTGTTCTCCCAGTGCTTGGATTGCAAGTGTGCACATTCACACCAACTTTTGTACATGGATTCTAGGAATAATTACAACTGTAATTATCTGGGAATATTTAAAAGGAGCTAACATTTCTAGAAGTGGTTGGATTCAGAAGCAATAAGAATAGTAAAAGGCAGAGAAAAGTAATGGTGTCTTTGTTTGTTCCCCCAAACAGGTGTTGATATTTTAGGAAGATGGTATCAGTCCAGTTTTAAAGGAGTAAAGATATGAGACAGGGAAAAGAAAGACAGAATGAAGGTGCTGTCTAATGGTTGTGACCATGACATACACAATCTTCTAGGTAATTCCAGTGCATAATATAGAAGATATTTTGGATTTACCCCACCATGGAAAACTAAATTGGGGTACTTAGTCCACTTCTCACATCTGCCTTGGCATAATGAGGACTAATTTCTAGGGTAAAATGTGAAAATGTTAATTCTCTAGCATTTCTGGCCTACTAAGTACTTGAACTAAAACAAGAACAGCCAGAGGAAGCTCACAGGCACAAATCCATACATTTGCCATCAGCATCTATCATTAGATCAGTACACAGAAAACTTGAGTGTTCTGGGGCTGAGGATGGAGCACTGTCTGGTTCTGAGAGAACAACAAAGGCAGTGATCGTCAGGAGCTATGTAATATACCAGACCCTTCATTTATACCTTATCATCTATTTCTTATTTGTTGAGTATTCACTCTGTACCAATGCAATAAATGGTCATATGTCCAAGTCTCCTCTGAGAGGTGCATTGACATTAGGGTGTTTTTATAATGAGATCTCTCCATGAGAGGGATGTGAAATGAAAATCTACAACTCAGATTTCTTTACTCTGAAACTAAACTTTGTAAATTAACAGTGTCCCCTTTCTACTGTTTTTCTAAACTGCTTCCATTGTGCTCCAGGGTCTGTGTTAAAATGGCATTCTCCCTTTCAGTAGCTGTGACCAATTTTAGTGTGTTACTTAGCAAGATAATGTGAACATCTCAAGCCTTACAGAGACAGAATGGGAACTTGATTGTGAAAAATTTTGCTGGGATTTTGATAGGTATTGCATTGAATCTGTAGAGTGCTTTTGGTAAGATTGCCATTTTTACTATGTTAATTCTACATACCCAAGAGCATGAGAGATCTTTCCATTTCTGGTTTCTTCTTCAAGTTTTTTCTTCAAAGATATAAGAAAGAGAATTACAGACCAATCTAACTCATGAACATTGAAGCAAAAATGCTCAACAAAATACTGGCAAGCCAAATCCAAGAACACAATCAGAAACATCATCCACCATGATGAAGTCGGCTTCATCCCAGAGATACAGGGATGGTTCAACGTAGGAAAATCTGTCAATGTAATCCACTATATAAACAAACTGAAAAATAAAATGATCATCTCATTAGATGCTGAAAACACCTTTGACAAAATACAATATCCATTCATGATAAAGGTCTTAGAGAGAGCATGGATACAAGGAACATAACTAAACATAATAAAGACAATATACAGCAAGCCAACAGTCAACATCAAACTAAATGGAGAGAAACTCAACACAATCCCACCAAAATAAGGAACAAGGCAAGGTTGTCCACTCTCTCCCTATCTATTGAATATAGTGCTTGAGGTTCTAGGTAGAGCTATAAGACAACAAAGGGAGATCAAACAGATACAAATCAGAAAAGAAGAAGTCAAACTCTCATTATTTGCGGATGATATGATAGTTTACATAAGTGACCCCAAAAATTCTACCAAGGAACTTATACAACTCATAAACACCTTCAGTAATATAGCAAGATACAAAAGTATCTCAAAAAATCAGTAGCCCTTCTTTATACAAATGATAAATAGGCTGAGAAAGAAATCAGAGAAACAACACCCTTCACAAGAGCCACAAATAACACAAAATATCTTGGAGTAACTCTAACCAAACAAGTGGAAGACCTGTATGACAAGACTATTATAATCATTTTATACACATGTTTTCTGCTTGTACAAGAGTTCTTCAGAGAAATGCAGGAATGGATTATGTTGGGATAGAAGATAAAGGTGACAAAACATCACAGATTCTTGGAACTAAAGATTTCCAAGGAATCAAGGTGTTTATTGCTAAAAATAGGGCAGGCTCAGGAAAATGGTATAGCTGATCATTGTAAATGCATACACGCCTCTTTTCTACATGCTATAAGCTTTCTCCCACGGAAGTGCATTCACACTTCCAACAAGCAGTCTGTGCTTCCATTCAGCACTGTTTTCTTCACGCTGGATGTTCTCAACATCTTAACTTTTGCCAATCAGTTGAGTGTGAAATGGAATTTTGCTGTAATTTGATTTCCCTGGTTACTAATGAAGTTTGGCATCTTTTCATGTATTGTTTGCTATTTGGTGTTTGCTCTTCTGTGAAGTGCCTTTCTTATTCCCATCTTGTTTTCCTATGGGTTGTGTTTCCAGATTCATCTTATGCATCTTGTCAGAGTCTCTCTTGGTGTTACCACCATTTACACTCTATAGCAGTAGCACTAATAACATTTTAGATTGAATAATTCTTTTTTGTGGGATAGCATCCTGATTAGCAGTCTCCTTGGTCCTTACCCACTATCTGCAATAGCATCCCATATGTGAGAATAAAAACAAATGCTCCTACCATAAAAATATCTCTAGTCCAATGGTTCCCTGGTTGAGAATATCTAACCTATAGCTCATCATACCAACTCCTATCAGAGAGATAAATGAGCAATGAATAAATTCCCTTTCCATTTCTCCTTGACAGGCGGTTCTAAAGTCTATACATCTGCATTTGTTCAGAGATTGTTTCAAGTTACCTAACAGATGCATTTGCTGGCTACTGGTGATACAGTTCTTAGAAGAGTAATGGCCAGAACAGTAACATATCAAGTTGTCTTCCCATCTTGTTCTGCCTCTTTGCCTATATCTTCTCCATTTTCTTAGGATTACATATTTCAATTCCACTATTGGTACCAACTATTTGTCCCAGCATTCCTCAGGAAACTTAGCTAACACAATCAGTTGTAGTAAACGTATCCTATTGATAAGATTTGAACTGGATTACTAACCTGTCAGAAAGCAATAAGAATAATATTTTTAGTGGTAAATTATGATAAAAAGAAAGCCTGGCATGTAGCTATAGCACAGTTACTTAATCTTTTACCAGTAACAAACTGGGTTAAGGCTTAGGTACATGTCAGGTGTTGGGTGTTTGAGAAGTGGCAGGACACAGTGAATATTAGAGTGGTGGTTATTAAGTACCTTGTCAAAGAGGAGGGCTGCCTTTGGCCCACATGAAGAAGAATGTTACACTGTTAATTGCCAATGTGAGGTGTGTTGTGAAAGACAAAGGGCATGTTCAGCCAATTGATCAATTGATAGCATTCTAATCTCTGGTAGTTCCAGTATGGGCAGTATGCAAAGCCAAGACTAGAATCTGATGATGAGGTTAGCAGAGCTGTACAGGAGTCCATGTACATGCTTTGTATGGTCTTCTATTTCAAACTCAAAACCATTATGACCAGTGTCCTGAAACCTAGGAGGAGTTCATTTGCATAGATGAGCTTGATAAACATTACAATACTAAACTTCACCAACCTATAATAAAAGAGAGGAGCAATCCTTCATTTATAGAGGTCAGCCTCCTTTGGTCACTGGTTATATAGGAATCTCACCTACAACAATCAAAATTATGTTAATGATCATTTAATTTAATGATCATTAATGATAATTTTGATATTCATTTGAGTTTTTTCTGTCACCCCCAGAACCCAATAACTAGAATATAATCTCATAAAAAAGAATCAGTACTTCCCCAGGAACAGATTGTTCCCTATCCTCCAAAAATTGAAGTATCTGGTGAATATGTGACATACAAACCATGAAAAACCACTTGGGAATAGACTGTGAGCATTAGAATTGGAGTAGGGAGGGATCACATTAGGCCAGTGAGTACTCACATAGACATACTTACCCATAGCTGGAGATCCAATATCTTGTCAAGCATACTTGAAAATAGATTCTTGTAGATTTCAGGGATAGTTCTGCCAAACCTATGTTCTTTAATGGCTGTAGTGGTTTGAATGAGAATGTCCCCTTAGGCTAATATATTTAAATACTTATGTATTTGAATAGTTTGGAGGAACTATTTGGGAAGGATTTGGAGGTTATCCCATTGGAAGAGATGTGTCACTGGTGGCAGGTTTAGAAGTTAAAAAACCCATGCCATTCCCAGTTAGCTCTATCTTTGCCTCATGTTGTTCTCTCAAGATGTGTGCTCTCAGTTACTGCTCCAGTGTCATGTCTGCCTGCCTGATGCCAGGTTTACCTCCATGATGGACATACTCTGAAACTGTAAGAAACAAAGTCTTCTATAAGTTGCCTTGATCATGGCATCTTATCACAGCAACAGAAAGTAGCTAAGACAATATCCTACATCGAATAAAATTTTGAAAGCCCTCTCTTTCTTTGACATTATTTTTTTCTCTTTTTGCTATGTCTTTATTTGACAATCGCTTACATGTGTATAATTAATTTTGGTCATTTTATCACTCATTACCTTTTATCATCCCCTTCCCCATTCCCCTGAAACCCTTCTTACAAAAAAATTTCCCTTTTACTTTTAAGCATTTTGTTTTATAACCTCCATCTTTAATTATGGCTGCTTGAATGAGCATGGATAGTGGGTCATTTGTTGGATCATTGACAACTTGTCAGTAGCCACACTACTGGTGAGTATAAGGCACCAATTTGTTGGAGGAGGCCACTTGTTGGTTCTGAGCCACTTAGCCCTGAAATAATCACACAAAAACCATATTATTTAAATCACTGCTTGGCCCATTAGCTTTAGTTTCTTATTAGTTAACTCTTACATCTTAATTTAACCCATTTCTATTAACCCATGTATCACTATGAGGTTGTGGTCCACCAGCAAAGTTTCAATGTCTGGTCTGTCTCCATCACCGGCTCCATGGCTTCTCTCTGACTCTGCCCTTCTTTCTACCAGCATTCAGTTTAGTTTTCCCTGCCTACCTATGTTCTGACCTGCTATAGGTCCAAAGCAATTTTCTTTATTAATCAATGTTATTCACAGCATACAGACAGAAATCTCACATCACCTCCCCTTTACTGTTTAAATAAAAAGGAAGGTTTTAACTTTAACATAGCAAAGTTACATATAACAAAACAGGTATCAAGCAAGAATTACAGTTAAAATATTTATATCTACTTTATCTCTTATCATTAAGTAAGGAAAACTATATTGTTACTATATAATCTTCAACTCCATCAAAGACTCCAGAAGGATATAATATTAACTAAGTAAACAGGAAGTGCATTGTAAGTAACTTCCAAAACTCTAGAATTGACAAAGACATCTCACTACCTGTACAGTCACCCAAAGTTTTTCTGTACTGTTGGGGCATCCATCTTCAGCCAACAGGCCCATAGTATCTGGAAGACATTGCAATGAAGCACGAAATTTTAAAGACAGGTCCACCTATATTGGCAGTTTGTCAGTCACTTTTTTCTGTATCCTGCAGAATATCAGGAACACTGAAGGACCATCTCACCTTTAGGCAAGTTCAGCAGTCATTTCTCTATGGGTTCTGTATGTCCAGTTCATCAGCCAGTCGAGGAAAGAGCAGTTTCTTGCCCAAATGGCCAACAAACTCCATAAGGAGCCTCTGCAATGCCCATCATCCTCTTGAAGTTGTTGGTCCTGCCAGAAGCAGATGTGTCTCATTGTCATGAAAAGTCCAAAGTTCTTAAACATTTTAAATGCCATATTCTGTAGTCTTTGAAAGGTTTGAAGAATGCCTATCCATCTGAAATACATCTCTATACATCTAGAAAACCTAAGTAACATGACTACAAACTTGACTATTATAGATGACAATTATATTACATTTTTAAATGAGCTGCACAAAAAACAATACCTTAATCAAGAGCTGAGATATATATATACACAGTATAATAAAATTGACCTTAAACTTGTATCAATAGACAAAAATCCATACCCATGCAAATCTCTATAGCATATCCTCATTTAAATGTAAATAAACATTTATAGACAATATTGGAAATATCAGCGTAGTTTTGTCCAAACTTTGTCCTGCTGTTTATTGGATGAAGTAATTTTTTGAGGAGTGTTCAAGGCAACATTTCAGGAGGTCCTGGTGTATCAAACCACACTAGTCTGGAAGAATTTCACAAGTTCTCATCCTCTGTGGGAACAAAAGAAGAACCTCTTTTCCAAAGCGATGTATCCTTAGACTCAAATTCTGAATTCAAGATACCTTTGAAATATATATGTTGGCTTAGCTTAGCAGTCTCCAGGGTCAAATTTCTCTCTGCAGTCAAAAAATTCAAAGATAACACAATAATATACATAATCAAGACTCTCTGTAAATTTTACATCTTTACATGGCTTGTTTTTACTCTATTATTTTTCTACAAGTTTAATAATTATTTTATTATCTTTAATCCTTTAATCTATGATTGTCTGTACTCTGTCTCTTTAAAGACTTTACCTTTTTTAAAACAATTTACTTCTTTTTATAACTCTCTATACTTTTTTATAACTCTGTACTCTTTTTTCTCTCTCCCAAGCCTACATACATTTTTAAATACACTGTGTCTTGTTTAGAGGTCTTTTATGTTGGAATCTGTACTATTGTATATCTATAATTCTTTTCTACCCAGGACAGCTTCTTAAAATGCTTTGTGCTTCTTAACACTTAAGCTGTGCCATTGCTAGGGGAAATATGGAAGTTCCTGCTTGCCCTGCTCAGTCCAACATGGTGGAGCCACTCGCGGCCTCTGAGAGCCATCAAGAGCACATCACCCCACTTCCAGGCACACAGCTGATTCAAGTTGCCATCACACAAGCTGCAGTACAGTGCTCACAAACCCCATCCAAATATTCAGTCTCCTGAGGGAGCCAGAGGTCATGCTGGCAACACGGCCCAGAAAGCCAGCATTTTAAAACTGTGCAGCTTTTTTTTCTGCTACCACTGAATTAGGAAAACCTCTCTTAAAGGAGCTGCTGCATGCCTCCAGCAAGCAAAGCCCATTCAGAAAGAAAATGTTGTTTTTTAGTGTTTAGAATTCCTTTGCAAGCCCTCTCAGGTTTTAAGTGGATTTTAGCCACATTACCATTCCACATTGGGCGCCAATTTGTTGGGTGCCAATTTGTTGACAAAGCTGCTTGTTGGTTGCCAGCCACTTAGCCTCAAAATAATCACACAGAAACCATATTATTTAAATCACTGCTTGGCCCATTAGCTTTAGCTTCTGATTGGTTAACTCTTACATCTTAATTTAACCCATTTCTATTAACCTGTGTATCACCACGAGGTTGTGGTGTACCAGCAAAGTTTCAACACATCTGATTTGTCTCCAGCAGCTGCTCCATGGCTCCTCTCTGACTCTACCTTTCTTTCTCCCAGGATTCAGTTTAGTTTTCCACACCTACTTAAGTTCTGCCCTGTTATAGGTCCAAAGCAGTTTTCTTTATTAATCAATTGTAATCACAGCATGGGAGGGAAATCCCACATCAGATGAAAATGACAATCCTCCATTGTGGAATATTACTTTAACTAGGCAAAGATGTATCACATTTGTTTATGTTGCAGAATATTACTTGGACTATGTAAAGGTGTGTTATATTTGTTTATATTGTGCTTGTTTAATGATGTAAAGGTGTGTTGCTGTTTCACCTTGCTTGCCCAAGGCAACTGCTTGATCTAATAAAAATCAGAACAGCCAATAGCTATGCAGAACAGGGATAGATAGGGATGGTGAGCAGAGAGAATAAGTAGGAAAAGAACTCTAGGCTTGTAAAGAGAGAAGGAGAGGAGAGAACAGGGGGGAAAGAAAGGGAGATGCCCAGGGACCACCAGGTGGTCAGCCACGAATCAGCCAGACATAAAGAATAAAAAAAAAGTAAAAATCTCCAAGGATAAATGTAGATGAAGAGAAACAGGTTAATTTAAGTTAAAGAAAAAGTTGGAAGATACAAACTTAAAATAAGACCAAGTATTCATAACTAATAGTCAGTCTCCATATCTTGATTTGTGAGCAGATTGGTGACCCCCTGAAAGAAAGCCTGCTACACCCCTCTACCAACATCCATTAATAACCATTCATCCATGGTGAAATGTTGACAGAACCAATCATGTGCAGGTCTTTTTAAGGAACCACAGCTTCAGTTAGTCAATGAGTTCACTGCCTAGGGCATGATTTATAGACATAATTTTGCATCAATTCTTCGCCTCCCCTGTATCTTTCAATCTTTTTGTCCCTTTCCACAGTGTTTAGTGAATTTTGGAAGGGATGACAGAGATATCCCTTTTAGTGTTGAATAAGTAACAATCACTGTTACTATTCTCAGCAAAGTACAATGTAGAATGGGAAACAAAGTATTTCACACTTCCGTGCCTGGAACATTTGATGTCATATACACAGGAATGTGGGGTAGATATCAAGCATCAGTTCTTGAACTACAACCTCCCAATGCCATGTTAGCAGTCTGTTACTACCCTTTCCTGGCATGATACTGGATAAGTGAGGGACAAAATGCCTATTTCTCATCACCAGGGCCTGCAGGCAGTCTCCAATTCAGTCTAGCCCCCATTGATTTTTATTTATATCTGAGTAAGATTCCATCATGTATACACATCACAAATTCATTATCCATTCATCTGCTGTAAGATAACTAAGCTGACTTCATTTCCTGGCTGTGGAGAATAGATCAACAATAAGCACAGATGAACAAGTATCTGCTGTGGGACATTGGTCTTTTATCCTGTCACTTGTATTATTTTTAATAAAATGCTGATTGACCAGTAGCCAGGCAGGAAGTATAGGCAGGGCAATGGCGACTAGGCAGGAAGTAGAGGCATGGCAACAAGAATTATGGGAAGAGGAAAGTTTCAGTCTGCAATTGTCACCCAGACAGAGAGGAAGTCAGACACAGAGCAAGTAAGATGTAACTGCCTCACCTAAAAAGGTACCAAGCCATGTGGCTAACACAGACAAGAATCATGGGCTAATATAAGTTATAAGAGTTAATAAGAAGCCTGAGATACTAGGTCAATCAGTTTTATAATTAATGTAGACCTCTGCGTTATTTCTTTGGAATTTAACAACTGCAGGAACTGAGCAGGACAGAAACCTCAGTCATCAAGTATCTCTGCAGGAGGATCTAGAGTATTTGGAGTACATGCCCAGCCATGGTATATCTGGGTCTTATGATAATTCTAGTTTTAGATGTTTTTAAAGAAACATCCATTGAATTTCCTTAGTGGTTCTAAGAACTCACACTCTTACCAACAATGAATAAGGTTTCTGCTTTCCCCATAACCTTGCCAGCATTTGTTGTCATTCTGGCCAGATAAGATAGAATCTCAACAAAGTTTTTATTTCTCTGATGTTTCAGGGTATTGAATACATCTTAAAAAACATTTACACTTCCTCTTTTGAGAACTCTTTATTCAGTAGTAAAGCCCATTTTTGTTTGGATTTTTTTATGTTTAGGGTGTTTTTAAATTTTCTTTGAATATTCTAGATATTAATTCTCTGGAAATGTTTCCTCTAATCCTGTAGACTGTCCATTGCATTAATTAACAACTTCCCTTTCTATACAAGGGTACCTTTTAGAAATTTCACAAGGTCTCACTTGTCAGATGTTGGCTTACTTTTTGAGCTACCATAATCCTATCTGAAAACTTCTTATCTATGACTATATTTTTGAAATGTGACGATCTTGATATGTACCCTTTAATTTTCCTGTAGCAGTTTGAGAGTTTCTTGTCTTACTCTGAAGTCTTTGAAACTGTTGCAGTTGATTTTATATAGGATGATAGATAAGGATAGTTTCATCCTCCTACATTTAGACATCCAGTTTCAAAGATGCTCTCCTTTTTCCCCAATGTGTATTTTTGGCCTCTTTGACAAAAATCAAGTGGCTGTAGTTGTATGCTTTCGTATCTGGGTCATCTATTCTACTCCACTGATGCAGGTGTCTGTTATTATGTCAGTATCATACTGCTTTTATTACTATGGTCCTATACTACAACTTAAAATCAAATGTGGTGACATGTGTCTCAGTTTTGTGTTTTGTTTATTAGTGTGTTTGGTTTTGATTAAGGTTGCCTTGACAATCAGGATCTGTTATGCTTCCATATACATGTTAAGATTTTTTTTATTCCTCTGAAGAACAGCACTGAAATTTTTATTGGAATTACATAGAATCCATATATTGCCTTTGGTATGATAAGCATTTTCTTGATATTAATCCAGCCACTGAATGAGTATGAGGATTCTATTCATCTATTAATGTCTTTTTTCCAGTGTTTTGTTGTATAGTAGATATCTTTCAATTTCTTGGTTTAGGCTTATTCCAGCTATTTTTGTTCAGCTATTTTTTTTCTTCTTTTACTTTTTGAGATTATAATATAATTGCATCTTTTGTTTCTTTAATTCTCTCCTTTTAAACCCCTTCTTGCTCTTCCTTTTTCCTATATAGTTTTTCCACTAA
The DNA here is from genome assembly GCA_004026605.1 of Ondatra zibethicus. NCBI lineage: Eukaryota > Metazoa > Chordata > Mammalia > Rodentia > Cricetidae > Ondatra > Ondatra zibethicus. The sequence continues at coordinate 8,801 of PVIU01027910.1, read as the reverse complement.
GAAAGCCTGTATCATAATATCTTATTATATTATTAAAGACCCTCAGTTATCAAGATCTGATGTGGGATTCCCCTCTGTGTGTGGCAAATATGTTTTATTAGCATTGGTTAATAAAGAAGCTACTTTGGCCTATGGCAGGTCAAAATATAGCAAGGTGGGAAATTCAAGCAGAGATAGAAAAGAAGGTAGAGTCAATGAGATGCCATGTAACTGTCGAAGGAGAAAGATGTCAGAAATTTACTGGTAAGCCACTGCCTCATGGCAATACACAAATTACTAGAAATGGGTTAATTTAAGATATAATAGTTAAAAGAAGCCTGAGCTAATAGGCCAAACAATGTTGCAATTAATACAGTTTCTGTGTCATTATTCAAATCTGGGTGGCCAGAAAAAGAGCAATTTCCTGTTTACAAAGATCCTATTTAAACTAACACCAATATTATTTTTGGCAGCTACTATCTAGAACAGAAAGTGAGTCAAGAGAAATCTGTGATTTGAACCTATGGAGTATATATCTGCTCAGCACATAAAGCCTGGAAACAGCTCAGTCTCCATAAAGCACATGAGTGTGCACAAACATGTAAGAGATAGGAAAAATTAGAAAAAAATTGCATCAAACTCCAATTACACTTCCAAATTTTACAAAAGCTGTACTTTTCATTACATTAAGGTTCATGGAAATTTGGTGTTCTGATTTATTTGGCAAAGGAATCTGGTGATCTCTTGCTATTTTAAGTGTGTCACCTACAACATGCAATTCCACCTTGATCTTATTTCTTAACCACTCTGAATAAAGCAAAAGGAAACCAACTATTGTGCTTATCCTAAATTTGATATGAACAAAAGGAAAAAGTGTCCTAAGGAAGTATGACTGTTAGGTGAATGAAAGCATGTAGTTTAAATAGACCAAACCTGCCTTAGATGAAGTCCTTTTTCTGACAACCATGTAATTTTATAAGACATGGAACCATATATTGTTAGGTGTGGAGCAATAACTAGTAAGCAAGTGTTTTGCTGGGAAGAAGGAGTTTTATCAGATATTGGGCTTTCGCGCAGCCTCTCTTTCTGGTTGCCAAATGATGTAACATGTGAAGTGGTATTTGCTCCTTCTTAGAATGAGAATATCAGTACCTACCATCCTGATCAACTTTAAAAACTGTGATAGAGCTCAAAGGAAACCCTATGTGTGAGCAGGTTTAGAAGTACAAACAATGCAAACATTTGTGCAGCTGAGAATTTAGGCATTTTCTTCTCCTCTGATAATCCCTAAGCACTATGTTGAGGATTTCTATAAAATTAATCAAGCTACTCATCTCCCTTGCAACAAGAGCTGACTATGAGTAACAGTAAGTGTTACTTGTTAAGTTTGTCATAGTGATCAGACAATGCCAATACCGTGGGCTATCATAAAAAAACTTAGACACTTGGAAGTCAATGTGTGATATTAGATGTGGTCTGCAATTTGGAAAAATATGTATAATTGCCTTAACTAGGAATGTTCTAGAACAAAAGTTATTCTTCAGCTGTTTCCATTTTAAGATAAATTATAATTATGCCAAATATATTCTTTGTTAATATTATTTAAATAACGTTTTCATTCATTTTACATACTGACAGCAGTTTCCCCTACCTCTACTATTTCTCTCCTTCCCTCCCCTCATTTTCTTCCTCCCCTCCACTCCTCCTCCATCTCCATTCAGAAAAGGCAGGCCTCACATGTGTTTGAACAAAGCATGGCACATCAAGTTGAGGCAGGATTGAGTTCCTCCCCTTGCATCAAGGCTGGGCAAGGTAATCCAGCATGGGAAACAGGTTCCCAAAAGCCAGCAAAGCCCCAGGAACAGACAAGTCCTGATCTCACTACTAGGAGTCTTACAAAGAGAACACACTAAACACCTGTGAAACATGCATAGGGCCTAGCTTGATCCCATGGAGGCTCCCTAACTGTTGGTCCAGAGTCCCAAAGTCCATGAGCTCCCACAAGCTCAGGTCAGCTGTCTCTGTGGGTTCCCAGTCATGAGCCCCCTGGCTTATACAATCCTTTGTCTCTTTCTTCAGGGAGACTCCCAAAGCTCAGTCCAGTGCTTAGCTGTGGATCTCTGCATATGCTTCTATCAGTTCCTGAATAGAGTATCTCTGATGACATTTTAATAGTCACCACTCTGATTACAATAGATGTCCCATTTAGGTACTCTCTCCACTAATGCTGGGAATCTTAGTTGGGGTTATCCTTGTGGATTCCTTGGGGGTGGGTTCCCTGGCACCGGATTTCTCCCTATATGAAATTCTACCACATCAACACTTCTTTTTCCTTACTCTCCCCTTCCTGTACCCAGGCCACCCAACCCACTCCCTCAACTTTCCATCCCTCTATCTCCAACTATATTCTTGATACAAATCTAAGTTGAAGAGGCCATATAAGTTGAAGAGTAAAGAAGTCATACCCCAGCTACAGCCTTCAGGAAGCAACATGTCTTTTTGATAAGAAAGAGATAACAGTGTTACCAAAGAGTGACTATGAGGCATCATAACTAGAAGGTAAAGGATTCAGTAGGTGGAACTTTGGAGATGTAGATATGTTTACAAAGACTCAGAAAACCTAAAATTGAAACTTTGTTGTTGTTTTTTTTCTTGTTTGTTTTGTTCTGGGAGAAGAAGTCTTTAATTAGACTTCAGTAGATGAGGAGAAAATGTCTTCCTTGGAGCACAGTATAGTGGGGACATTACAGACAAGAGCAGACTGAATATAAATGGATGCAGTATATAAATGGATGAATCCCTACAACTGTGTGTAAATGTAAATGGGAACAAAAAACGGCAGTTAGGGATTTTTTAATGTTAATTCATGAAGGGTTTCATCATGGCACCATATATATATACTATGTCATCATACTTTATATTCAGTTGTTCAGCTCACTCACTACCTTCCCCATTTTTTTCCTTTTCTTCTCCTTTATCCAGTTAGTCCTCCTTTCTGTTATCCTTTTACATGTTCTCTATTACTCCATTTCCCTCTTCCCTCAGATTCACTACCTCTATTCTCATGGCCTCTTTCTAATTTCATGATCTACACACACACACACACACAAACACACACACACCACAATTTTAGATTCTACAAATGAAAAAAAAAAACATAAGGTACTTCTCATTTTGAGTCTGGCTTTTTTGCTTAATATAATAATTTTCATTTACCTCAAATACCATAATTTTGTTATTTTTCTGGATGGCTCCATAAAATTGCATGGTATATATTACCACTTATTATCCATTTATCTGTTCATACATGCTGATGATAGTTCAATTCCTTAGGTATTGCAAACATTGAAGCTATAAGCATGGGTGTTTAGACATTTCTTTGGTATACTAGCTTAGCATTCTTCAGGTATATAGCTAAAAGTACTATAACTAGGATCATATTATATTTTCAAACCTTTGAAGTTTTTCTATGCTGGTTTTCATGGTGACTACAGAACTTTACATCTCACAAGAACTCATCCCGCATCCTCATCAAATCTCACTATCATTTGTTTTTTTGATGTCTATCATTCTTACTGGCACAGAGCATTTAGATTTGAATTTCCCTGATGTCTAAAGACATTGAACATTTTTATATAAGTGGACTTTTTTTGTCCTGTCAGCCAGTTTCCAAGTAACCTTACAGAGACTTATTATTAATTATAAATTCTCAGTCAACAGCTCAAGCTTGTTATTACCTAACTCTTGCAATTTAATTAACCCATATTTCATATCTGTGCTCTGTGACATGGCTGGGTAGCTTTTTTCAGTATGGCAAGTTCGTCTCCTCCTTCCTCTGCATCCCCTTGCCAATCTTCCCCAATCAAACCTGATCCATATCAACATGGAATGAATCCACATCCTCTCACTTTCTATGAAAATAAAAGCACAACTTCTTCCCCAAAGTAACATATCTTTCAACTTCTGTTTTGAAGTCAAGACATTTTTAAAATATATAGGTTGGCTTAATCCAGGAAATTTTATAATGCAAAATATCTTAGCAGTTGTCATTCCTTCATTAGCAATCAGAAAATCTAAAGATAACACAATAACATACACAGTCCAGACTCTCTGTGTATTTCCCATTTTTACATGGCTTATTACATTTTTATTACTTTATTCCTTTTTAAGACTTTACTTAAGTATTTTTAAACTGGTTTTTAATCTATGACTATATATACCCTTTTTCTTTTCTCTCCCAAGTCTAAGTATATTTTTAAACACACTGTAACCCATTTAGAGGTTTCTTTCATCTGGATCTGTCTTTACTGTGTATCTGAAATCTATTTTTGTCTGCATGAGCAAACAATAAACTGTTGTGCAATTAGCTCGTGGCAGACTGGTGACTGGTTCCTTCTCCCTCGGTTCCCTGAGAGCTTAGCCTCATGGTAGAGAGACCAGGGAGGCACATTTATCACCCAAACTCTAGGGAGGTTTTGGCTTCATGGTGCCATCGAGTAGAATGCCTCCCACCGTTCTTAAACTCCATTTAAGTGTTCAGTAACAGGGTCTCTTAAAAGAATCACACCCATGTTTGCTCCGACTACCAAGCCAGGAAATCTCCTCTTAAAAGAGTCATACCCCTGTTTTCTGCTAGCACTGAGCTTCTACAAGAAAAGATGGTTAGCAAGAAGTTGTGTTTGACTGAGTTTTTGTGTGTTTGAAACCCATTTTTAGCTTTCTCATGCTTCATGTAGACCTAAGTGTCCAACATTGGAATGTCATTTGTAGGTGACCTTTTCCATTTCACCAGCCAGTTCCCAGAGAACCACAGAGACTTATACTAATTACAAATGCTCAACCAATAGTTCAGGCTTATTACTAGCTAACACTTACCTTTAAATTAATGCATATTTCTTATCTACACTCTGCCATGTGGCTCAGTACCTTTACTCAGTTTGGTAAGTTCATCTCCTGCTTCCTCTGCATCTCCTCCTCTTCTTCAAATTCTCATTTTATCTGCCCGTCCCACACAACCTCTACCTGCCCAGCTACTGGTCAGTCAGTCAGATTATTTATTAAACCAAACACAGTGACATATGTTTACACAGTGTAAAGTAATATTCTGCATTTTTACATGGGTAAGATATATTGTTTTCACAAACATTTAATGAATATCTGTCTGTTGTATAAGTAATATTCTATAAGGTAGGGATACAGTGGTGGTTTTTACAATACCTTTATTTGTACAGGCTTACATTGTGATAAGAGGGAATACTCATAAATATTAAAATATTCTCAAAAACACTTTTAGATATAGAGTAGTCATTATAAGAAATAGGAATGCTCCTTAAATGCAGAAAACAGAATGATATAGTGTTTGGATAATAAATTTCCCCAACAAAGGATTATCTAAAGCCAGAATCGAAAATGGAGGGAGGTTTATTCATCATCCATTTCTTCATTCTACAAATGTTTACTAAAAGCCTATCAGGTCTCTGGCACTGCTCTATAAGCCAGGTATACTGCAATGAGTAGCATGAGGAAGGTTCTCTCCCTCTGAAAAGACATTACTCTAGTAACACTAGGTACTTCCATAATATTCAGATACCCCAAGCCAGAAAATAGATATTAAGAATAACAGGGCTTCCAATACTACTTTACATGTCCACTTTATGCATGTACATCTGATAAAGGGGAACTGTCTATTTGTTCTCTATGTAATACAGTTTTCTTGCACTATTACTCTGTGGGTCGAGATCTTTGCCTCTGCAAATATAATAAATGCCTGTGGCAATGGGGAATCATCAGGAAACAGAAACTTTCCCCCACATGTCTGTTTTAGAGAGTGGTAGACTGTTTGTCATGCCATGAAAGGGCCCATTTCGAATATGAGTGCGATTACTCATCCTCTGCCTTGCTTCTATTTGTAAAAGTTGTGATGGTGAATTAATGTTGCTGTGTCAAACAAAAGCACAGGTGTGTATTTATAGGTTTCTCAGAAAGACATATCACTAGAGCCATCCCTGTAGTTTCTGCTTCTGAAAACATGTGCACACCAAACATCCCAGACAAAGTCTTCACTGATGGTCTGTTGGATACACACTGAAAGCCACTGTTATTCTATAAACAAACAGCTATAGTGTCAACATAAAATTGGTTAATCCAGTTGTGATGTCTATAAAGAAGGGCACTGTGTTCATGAACTGTCTGTGGCTATACATAGCTATCAAGCTCTTGACGTGTGACTAGGGTCATATGCCAAAATTAAAATATTTTGCTTCTTTTCCATTCAATAAATAATACTGTTAAAATTAATTTCAACTTGGGCTATGGAGAGTGATCAGTGGATAAGAGCACTTGCTCTGCAACATGAGGACCTGAGTTCAAATCCCCAGTATTTAAAGCTGGCATGGATGTTCATGTCTATCACCTCAGCACTGGGGAACAGAGACAGGCAGAACTTGCTGGTCAGTAAATATAGCTGGGCCTGTGAGCATCTGGGTCAGTGAGAGCTCCTGCCTCAAGATAATAAAGTGGTAAATGATAGAGGAAGCCTTTAATTCTAACCTCCTCGTGCATACTAATGGGCACACACATTCACACAAAAGCAACACACATAAGTATACCTCACAGAACACACACACAGTTGTACTGGATTTTGTAATATATTATACGATGAGTAAAATAAAAAGAAATCAACTTATATGTACTATTTTAAATGTCTCTTGCACAACATAATCAATGGAACTTGTCCAACTCTGTGTGTGTATAGGGGTGAGAGAACAAAGCTGAGGAAATAAGTTTTTTCCTACCCTGCAGGTCCTGTGGTCTGAACTCATAGAATCAAGTTTGGGGATAGGTACCTTCACTTACTGAGGTATTTTGCCAGTCTAAAAGTTTATATTCTTAAACTCCACTTTCTTCACAAATAGTTGATGTTTTTCAAGGATATTCTTTTTATTTGATATGTTTTGAATATCATTTAACAAGATAATGTTTGTTGAAAGATTTCTGCCATGGATGATTTGGATGCGAAATTAATTTCTCCTGAACATTAGTCCCCTGAGTTACTAAGAAATATTCTCTATCAAAAGCACATATTATTATAGGACACTGTATATTCTTTCTTCAAATCCATCCAGACTCTGGTTATAATACACATATGTCAATTACAAATGTATTGGGAATCTAAATACTTTGGCGGAAGCAAAGTCTTTTAAGTCACAATATAGAAATAAAAAGATATTAACATTGAACATGAGTTTCTTAAACATTGCTGATCATGAAAAAGAAAACAGTAAAGTGGAAATACTGAAGTACATATACTTAATATGAGGCTTTTATTTAGAACCCACAAATAACTCCATAGAATGGATAAGATCCAGGAAAAGAATATACAAAAAAAAAAAACCACAAGTGAGGGAGTTGAAGTACCTTTCAAGAGAGGGTATCCAAATGACTACCATGTGTAAAAGATGTTTGAGCTAATGATCTGGGACATGCAAATTAAAGCCACAATGAGGTGCCAGGATACTCACGGTAGAACATCTGTAATGTAAACATTTACAATAGCAGGTAAGGGTGAAAATGTGAAGCAGCCTGTAAGCTTCCAGGAGAGGAGATTATACCAGCACTTTGGAAACTGATTGTAATTCCTAAGTAAAAACACATACATACCATTAGGGCAAGTGATTCACCAATGGATATTCTTTTAAACCATGGTTTCATCAAAAGTTGTGTGTGCTGAAATAATTTTGGAGTTCATCAACAGAAGTGGGAACTTAGAATCGGCGGGTTAGTCAAGTTGAAACAACATGAAAGAATATGATATAGAATAGGTATAAACCTCACAATGGTAGAATGTCAGAACAAAGATGTCTGATCTAAAAGAATACATGATGTATGGTTCAGTTGATATCATGTAAGAAGTCAATCAGACTGATCTCTGATGGGAAAAGACAGGATGATGGTTCACTTTCAATAGAACTGGAGGCTTGAGGACAGTGAGATAGAAAATTCTAACCCCTTTCCCTTTATCTACAATGAGGTTTCAGGAATAGGTCTCTTTGTGATAACTAATTTTATTCCATATTTATAAAATGTATGTAATATTCCATCAATAAAATGTATAATAAACATAAGATAAGATAAATATAAAAATCAAAGATTGAACCTCTGAAACTTCCAAAAGCAACATACATGGGGGGATGGGAATAGAATGGGTCCTTATTATAGCTAAGTTTCATAACAAAACTGTAGGTTGCAACTTACTTATTTCCAATAAGAGTTTTGGATATAACAGTCTAATTTACATACCCTAATTTCCCACTAAACAAAGACCTTTGAAAACTTATGCAATAATGACTAAATCATGTACTCTTGAAGTTCAAGTAATACATCCTTCTATTCTTAGTCAATAAACATCTTTTATGTTCAACTTATCTAAAAAAATGATAGACATTATTTATAAACCATGAGATTTTAATAGTTCCAGAATTCAAAGGTTGTGTGACAGGCATGAGTATATTAACAGTCAACTCTTTATATTACAAAATAAACAGAAAAATGGGAATAACTTTTGCTCTAGAATTATAGTTAGTTCAAATCAACTTTACTATTTTTTTATTGATTTTTATTGAACTCTACATTTTGCTCTGCTCCCCTCTCTGCCTCTCCACTCCCCTTCAACCCTCTCCCATGCTCCAAATTTACTCAGGAGGTCTTGTTTTTTTTCTACTTCCCATGTAGATTAGACCTATGTATGTCTCGCTCAGAGTCTTCTAGGTCCTCTGGGATTGTGATTTATAGGCTGGTTTTCTTTGCTTTATTTTAAAAACCAC
>PVIU01027909.1:0-19793 GCA_004026605.1 Ondatra zibethicus | reverse complement strand
TGTGGAATATATACACATTAGAGTACTACGCAGCAGTAAAAAACAATGACATCTTGAATTTTGCATGCAAATGGATGGAAATAGAAAACGCTATCCTGAGTGAGGTAACCCAAACCCAAAAAGACGATTATGGTATGTATTCACTCATTAGTGGACCCTAGCCATAAAACAAAGGACACTAAGCTTATAGCTCACAAGCAGAGAGAAGCCAAATAGCAAGGCAAACCCAAAGAAAATCATATATAGATCTTCTTGGAAATTGGAAGCAAACAAGATTGCCAGGCAAAAGATGGGAATACGAAGGTGGTGATTGGGGGTTGGGGAGCGGGGGGAGGGGAGAGGGGGAAGGAGAAGGGAGAAGGGAAGGACTGGGGAGAGATTGGGAGAGTGGGAGGGCAGAGATGGAGGAAAGGTGGATGTCGGAGAAGGGAATCAGATATCTACAATATTGGAGTCATTTTAGGACTGGCAAGATACTTGGCTCTAGAAGAGATCCCAGGTGTCCACAGGGATGTCCACAGCTAGGTCCTTGGGCAGCAGAGGAGAGGGTGCCGGAACTATCATTGTCCCATAGTCACACTGATGAATATCTTGATCACATCCATAGAAATTTCGTCCGATGGATGGAAATAGAGACAGAGACCCACATTCACACCAGAGCAATGGATTGAGCTCCCAAGGTCCAGTTGAAGAGCAGAAGAATCTTCATCCAGCGAATGATGGAGATAGAGACAGAGACCCACGTTGGAACACTGGACTGAGCTCCCAAGGCCCAGTTGAAGAGCAGAAGGATGGAGAAGATGAACACAGAAGTCAGAATCGCAAGGGATTCGTCCACCCATTGAGATGGTGTGCCCGATCTAGTGGGAGCTCACCAAGGCCAGCTGGACTGGGACTGAACGAGCATGTGATCGAAACAGACTCTCTGAATAAGACTGACAATGGGGACTGACTGAGAAGCCAATGATAATGGCACTGGGATTTGATTCTACTGCATGTACTGGCTTTTTGGGATCAGTCAGTTTGGATTCACACCTTCCTAGGCCTGGATGGAGGCGAGAGGGCAATGGGCTTCCCACAGGGCAGGGTAACCTGCCCTCTCTTAGGACTGGAGGGGAAAAGGGGAGGGGGAGTGGGGAATCGGGAGGGAAATGGGAGGAGCGGAGGAGGTGGAAATTTTGAATGGTACTATTTATAATGCAATAATAAAAAATTAAATGTGAAAAAAAAGAAATCTCCTACTATTAGTGTGTGGGGCTTGATGCGTGCCTTGAATTCTAGTAATGTTTCTTTTACATATGTGGGTGCTTTTATATTAGGGGCATAGATATTCAGGATTGAGATTTCATCTTGATGAATTGTTCCTGTTATGAGTATAAAGTGTCCTTCTCCATTTCTTCTGATTGATTTTAGTTTGATATCAATTTTGTTAGATATTAGTATAGCCACAACCACTTGTTTCTTAGGTTCATTTGATTGGAAAACCTTTTCCCAACCCTTTACTCTGAGGTAGTGTCTGTCTTTGAGGTTGAGGTGTGTTTCTTGTAAACAGCAGAATGTTGGGTCCTGTTTTCATATCCATTCTCTTAACCTGTGCCTTTTTATAGGTGAATTGAGTCCATTGATATTAAGTGATATTAATGACCAGTGGTTGTTAACACTGGTTATTTAGTTATTTATTTTTGGGGTGGTAGTGTTTGTGTGTTTCCCTTCTTTAAGTTGTGCTGGTGGAGGGTTGTCAGATGTTTGTGTTATTATGGGTGTTGTTGTCTTCCTTGGATTGTGGTTTTCCTTCTAGTACTTTCTGTAAGGCTGGGTTTGTGCCTACGTATTTTTTAAATCTGTTTTTGTCCTGGAATATATTGTTTTCTCCATCAATGGTGATAGAAAGCTTTGCTGGGTATAGTAGTCTGGGCTTACATCCATGATCTCTTAATGTCTGCAGCACATCTATCCAAGACCTTCTGGCTTTCATGGTTTCCATAGAGAAGTCAGGTGTAATTCTGATAGGTTTACCTTTATATGTTACTTGACCTTCTTCCTTTGCAGCTCTTAATATTCTTTCTTTATTCTGTATGTTTTGTGTTTTGATTATTATATGGTAAGGGGATTTTTTTTGATCCAGTCTGTTTGGTGTTATGTATGCTTCTTGTACCTTCATAAAAATATCCTTCTTTAGGTTGGAAAGTTTTCTTCTATAATTTTGTTGAATATATTTTCTGGGCCTTTGAGCTGTAATTCATCTCCTTCTTCTACCCCTATTATTCTTAGGTTTGGTCTTTTCATGGTGTCTCAGATTTCCTGGATGTTTTGTGTTAAGAATTTGTTGGATTTGTTTTTTTCTTTGATCAATGAGTTTATTTCCTCTATAGTATCTTCAGCGTCTGAGATTCTTTCTTCTATCTCTTGTATTCTGTTGGTTATACTTGACTCTGTAGTTCCTGTTCATTTACCCAGATTTTCCATATCCAGTCATCCCTCGGTTTGTTTTTCTTTATTGCCTCCATTTCAGTCTTCAAGTCTTGAACTGTTTCCATTACCTGTTTGATTGCTTTTCTTGTTTTTTTTTGGGGGCGTATCTTTGAAGGATTTATTCATTTCTTCTAACTCTTTGTCTTCTCTTCCATTTCTTTAAAGGAGTTTTTCACATCTTGTTTGATGGCCTCTATTTTCATAATGTTACATTTAAAGTTGCTTCTTCTGGAATAGACTGGAACAAGTCTTCCTGTTGCATGTTCACTGGATTCTGGTGTTGTCATGTTGCTTTTCAGGTTGTTGGACGAATTCTTGCATTGGTGCCTGCTCATTTCTTCCTTCAAATGCAGCCAGCAGAGTCTTGGTGTCTTGGTCCAATCTTTGCTGTGACTGACTGTGTATTTGGGAGATTTTCTTGGTCTGTCCTCTCTTAGGTACTCTCAGCACTGGAGCTGGCTCTCAGATCCCCTCAGCCTTGAATCAGGCTGTGCTGGTGGATCTAAGGACCTCGCAGATGGAAAGGAGTGCTTGGGGGCAAGATGGGATGGCGTAACTAGAGAAAGCCAGTAGCCAGGGAGAAAACCTGCTGAATGGCCGGAAATGTTTAGGGAAATGCAGGGAGACTGTACTCTGTTCCTGGGACCGTGCTGCCGGGTGGGCACACACTTACCTCTCTGGATGGATCTCCTCAGTACAGTAGTAGGGACTCTTGCTGGACCAAGGACCTTGTAGACAAAAGGGCAGGCTTGAGGGGGGGTCAGGGTCATGTGGAACAAAGGAGCCCCTGCAGCAGAAGCTGGAGGGGCCCTGTACTCCATTCCAAGGACTGGCAAGCCGGGCGGGCACACACTTATGCCTCTGGATGAATCTCCTCAGTCCTAACATGGAAATTCTCTTCCCAGGATGAGAACTGAACTGCTGACGTAGAGCAGACCGTGGCTAAGCTGCCTTCTCCATTTGCTGTGTGTAGTAGTATTCTTCTCCTCCTAGTCTATTGTGTCCAGGATTCCAGAGCAATGATGAACATCACTATCTAAGATCCTATAGAGGTAAAGAGGGTAAGAATGCAAAAATTGTGGTGAAGGAATGGGTGAGATGGAGAACAGGAAGGGAGGGAGGGTTGACAGCCACTATTGTGTCCCATAATTACCAGGAGCTAGACAACAAAATGGAGAGTACTAAATGAAGAGGTCTATCTTGTTCACAGCAGTTTCCCTTAATGCGGAAGCCAGGAAGGAGGCACTGGGATGTGGATGTGTAGACTATTGGAGTAGTCAGATCAGCCAAAGGGTTCAGGAATAGATGATGAAAGGCCAGTGCAAAATGAAAGGTATCAGAGTAGCATGTGTGAATGTGGTCATTGCAGAGACTGTGAAAATGCATGCAGTCACTGCAGAGACTGTGAGAGAATGCGGTCATTGCAGAGATTGTGAGAATGCATGGGGTCATTGCTGAGACTGTGAGAATGCAGTCATTGCAGAGACTGTGAAAATGCATGGGGTCATTGCAGAGACTGTGAGAATGCAGTCATTGCAGAGACTGTGAGAATGCACACAGTCATTGCAGAGACTGTGAGAATGCATGCGGTCCTCGCAGAGACTGTGAGAATGCACACAGTCATTACAGAGACTGTGAGAATGAATGTCATCATTGCAGAGACTGTGAGAATGCAGTCATTGCAGAGACTGTGAGAATGCGGTCATTGCAGAGACTGAGAATGCGGTCATTGCAGAGATTGTGAGAATGCGGTCATTGCAGAGACTGTGGGAATGCATGGGATCATTGCAGAGACTGTGAGAATGCAGTCATTGCAGAGACTGTGAGAATGCGGTCATTGCAGAGACTGAGAATGCGGTCATTGCAGAGACTGTGAGAATGCAGTCATTGCTGAGACTGTGAGAATGCAGTCATTGCAGAGACTGTGAGAATGTGGTCATTGCAGAGACTGTGAGAATGTGGTCCTTGCAGAGACTGTGATAATGCATGCGGTCATTGCAGAGACTGTGAGAATGCAGTCATTGTGGAGACTGTGAGAATGCAGTCATTGCTGAGACTGCGAGAATGCAGTCATTGCAGAGATTGTGAGAATGCAGTCATAGAAGAGCCTGTGAGAATGCAGTCATTGCAGAGACTGTGAGAATTCAGTCATTGCAGAGACTGTGAGAATGCAGTCATTGCAGAGACTGTTAGAATGCATGTGGACATTGCAGAGACTGTGGAATGCATGTGGTCATTGTAGAGACTGTGAGAATGAGGTCATTGCAAAGACTGTGGAGAAGACAAAGAGATGGAAGCTGGAAACATTGAGAACAGAAAATCAGAAAGTGTTTTCTGTGATAGCATAGATTACAAACAAAACAAAAAGTTCTGCAATTTCCCAGAGTGTCCAGCAATGACCCTAGAGGGTTGGGTGTTTGTGAACCAAGCCCTAACAGGAAGAAAAGAAAGTGCTTGTCAAAAACCAAAGGTCTGAAATAATACATTTGTTTTTGAGAAAGGGACTCATGTGTCTCTGTCTGCAACTCCCTAAGTTGCCAAAAATAGCCTTGAACACCTGATCTTTCTGACCCCACCTCTTAAAGGCTGGAATTACGGGCATGAGCCACTTCCTGTTCTATGTGGTATTAGGGACTGAACCCAGGGCTTGCATGCTAGGAAAGCACTCTGCCAAATGAGCTTCCTCATCTCTAACCCTGAAGTTACATAACTTTTTAAAAAAAGTGTATAGTGAGTGCATTTCACAGTGTGTCCTATAAAGAAAGCATGGCGTGAGTGGATCTCTTTGAAGACTTTATTTGTGCAGCCAACACAAAACTTTCTCCTTCATGTCATCCAGCCATGGTTGACCCTGTAAAACTGGAAAAGAAGTAGGTCTAGTGGTGTGTGTGCCACTTTCCAGAATCTTCTCTGAGAGTTCTCCCCATCTCTGTCTCTTTCTGCCCCCTCATCCTCACCGCACGACTTCCAGCGGGATTCTTTTATGAAGTCTGATGGTCTTCACTTCTTGGAAGTGGCATGTTGCCAGTGTGTTCACTGCCCTTCTGGGAAATCCATCTACCTGCTGAAGATGATAACAGGGTCAGTGCCTTGCGTGTTGCTAGAAGACTCGAGGGGAAAACTGTTTTATAGGCAGTGAAAGGTGAACAGCAGCTCCTCAATGTTTCCTTGGCGCTTCAGATGAAAACACAGAGCGTGTCCATTAGCCACATTGTTCTAATTAGAGCACATTAACATGAATGCCAGTTATAACTATGAGTGGTCACACAATTGAGTGAGCAGCCAAAGAACGGGTGGTTTCCACACAAACAGCGCCGTTTCTGTTGTAGATTTAAGTGGAGAAGCAGAAACACGCGCGGACAAGAAATGCCGATTCCCCCTCTAGTATTCAATAGCATCATTCTTCCCCGGAAGCCCTCTAAAGGACCACTGTGTCAGTTTCCTTCACTCCCTTCCCGCCTCCAGGGCACACGTTTCTTTTGAACGGCATCTAGTATTCATGCAGAGAGACACTATGTTAAAGGGCCTGGATCTTTAATGCATACTCAGGCTTTCCGTCAGCATTTTGTTTTGGTTTTGTTTTTTTGTTTGTTTGTTTGTTTGTTTTGTTTTGTTGTTTTTCGAGACAGGGTTTCTCTGTGTAGCTTTGGTGCCTGTCCTGGCACTAGCTCTTGTAGACCAGGCTGGCCTCAAACTCACAGAGATCCACCTGCCTCTGCCTCCTGAGTGCTGGGATTAAAGGCGTGCGCCACCACCGCCCAACTTGCCTTCAACAGTTTGGAGTTAGATGCAAACAGAATTTGAGGATATGTTAGAAGTTGTGAGACATAAGATTGAAACTCTGTTAGTGGCCATGGCTTTTGCCATGTATGGAAAACGTGTAGAAAGGGACAGACTGAGGGTGGAAGACAAGGGAGAGCATAGATAGGGTATGGCAGTGGGAGAAAGGAGGGGTGTTAGTCTTGTTGGTACTCAAACTCTTTAAGTCACAAGAGTCGGTATATGTCCACAAGTCCGAAACAGGTATCGCTTAAGATTGGGCTTATTTAAAACAACAAAACAGTCCTCTTCAGGATATTAAACAAAGTCCTAAATATTCACAAGAAGGGAAATATTATGGCAGATTATTTCGAGGAACAATAATTTTAAGATATGAACCCACAACCACACAAGCAGACCTATCTATGACTCTATGACATAATATATAGTATATATACAATTGCCCATTATTCTCTCTACAGTGCACAAGTAGTGAAAACTATACCATGTTAACTTTAAAATACATTGCAAATTCTTTGACATTCGTCATCTTCCATTCATACACTAAGACCCTAAATACCTGTTCCCATGAGTATAGACTTGGTGACTTGCTTTTGACAGATGAAATATGGCAGAAGTATTATAATCTGGTTTCTAAAATCGAGTCTGAAGACATAATTTCACCTCGCCTTCTCTCTGATGTGCATGCTCTTACATGGTGAGGAAAGCAGGCCTCCTGCCAACCACCCACACCGCATTAGCCGCCACGTTCATAACCATGGGCCCTGCAGTTCCAATCAGATCTCCCGAATGGCCCTAGCACTGGTAACTCTCTATCTTGACTAGACTCTTAAGGGGGATACCAGGCCAGAGCCAGCAGTCCAGTCATCCCTAAGTTTGTGGTTCACAGAGATAATAAAATGTTTATTGTTGTTTCAAGTCATTGTCCATATATATGGGAAATCTGCTGCAAGATAATAAATAACTAATAATGTGCAAGATTAAAAGAAAATACTCTGAAGAGGTCCCTAAAGAATCTGCTCTCATGGAAGGCATGGGTGGGCATCCTGTAATTAGAAACATAGTCGTGGAGGTAGCTGCAGATCGTGAGCTAGAAATTAGAGCCTCTGGAAGTGCAGACACAAAGAGAGGCACCACGTGTTTTTACAGATAGACAGACTCAAAGTGCCCAGTTTGGAAGTCAAGCGAACACAGATGGACATTTTCACTACCCTAGATCCTGTGGGAACTTATTCGCCTTTTTAAAAATTAGCTTTTATTTTTTATATCTAATATATTTTGATCATATTATTTTCCTTCCCCTAATTAACTGCCCATATCTTTTGAAGGTCTTACTTTGAGATCAGTTCAGACTCATTAAAAAAAAAATGCAGCCAAAAATCACCAGGTGAGGTCTTGTGTGCTCTTCACCCAGTTTCGTTAAGTGGTTTAGTGTTTTTGTTTGTTTTGTTTTGTTTTCAGGCTGGGGAGCAGTCTCACTCAGAAACGTGCTGAGCATGCTAGTATTTTGCACGAAATAAACAGACTTAAATAACTGCACCAAAACCCATGAGAATCCAGCTCCAAAACATGAATAACTTTTCCCAGAGAGGACTGAACTCTCAGTTCCACAAAAATAAACTTACACAGCCAGGCTCTCCTCCTCTGTTTTCTTTTCCTTGTTCCTACTTTTCCTCAGGACAGTAGACACCCTCATGCACAACTGATCCCAGATAATTTTCTTTAAAAAAAAATCCACAGGAGCCGGGATCCAAGTATAAAGCTGCCCAATCTGATTTTCTCAATATTTAAGTAAACAATATTTCCAAAGTGCACAACCTCCTTCCACCATTCCCACATTAAGGAGATTCAAGAATCTGACCACAAATTTCTGGGAAAATTAATAATTCAAGCTATATCCATCTTTGGGGACTGGGGTGATGGCTCTTGGCAAATTGTTCACTAAGCAAGCATGAGGACCTCAGTTTAGAACTCCAGTTCCCACGTGTGTGGCACACACATCTGTGACCCTAGCGCAGAAGCAAGAGGACCTCTGGAGCGCTCTGGTCCCCAACCCTCAACAAATGGGTGAATCTACACTTGATAAGATACCCTGTCTCAAAAATCAAGGTGGAAAGCAATTAAGAAAAAACAACAGAGTTGGGTGGTGATGAAACACACCACTAATCTCAGCACTCGGGAGGCAGAGATAGGCAGATCTCTGTGAGTTTGAGGCCAGCCTGGTCTACAAAGAGTTCCGGGACAGCCAGGGCTGCATGCACAGAAACCTTGTCTTGAAAAATCAAAACAGAAAGGAAGGAAAAAAGGAAGGAAGTTAGGAAGGAAGGAAGGAAGGAAGGAAGGAAGGAAGGAAGGAAGGAAGGAAGGAAAGAGGGAAGGAAGGTGGGAAGAAAGGAAGGTAGGAAGGAAAGAAAGAAAGAAGAAAGGAGGGAGGGAGGGAGGAAGGAAGGAAGGAAAGACCAGACAGATACCAGATGTCTTCTGTCCCCTACAAGCATACATACACCTGCATATATCCCCCCAAATGTGTGCATAACACACACACACACACAAACACACACACACGAGAAGGGGTGTTGCTGCTTTATCATTAAAATATTCAAGCCATCCCTCCCTACTTTGTCTCATGGCATGAAAAGGATTTGTTTTCAAAACTCAAATTTCATTCAAAGAAAGAAAAATTTCCAAGTAAATAAGTGAGAGTTGCATCACACGTGTGCATCAGTTGCTCTCCTCCTTCCGCTTGCTGGTGAGTTGAAGACACCTTCCTCTGAGACAAAGGTCCCATAATCTTCATGTCCTCTGTCTCAGAGACAGTGTCTACAAGGAGTAGAAGAACTGTTAACTGGCTAACTCCAGCATGACAGGGATGTTTCTTCATCAGTGTCATTTCAGTAACGGATCTAGAAGCTGAACATGTATTCTTTAAGATACCTATCAAGAAATGGACAAGCTCACCAAAAGGTCATTTTTTTTGAATCCCCAGAAGACGTAGTGGTCAAGGAAATAAAGAGATTATTCCTGTAACCTTCTCCTTTCAAGACTCCAGCCCCCTATCCGAGCACCCTGAAGATGATCCAGCCCTTGGAACACACCTTCACTCCAGGTTACAGGGAACCTGACTGAACCATCTGCCTATCTGGTTACATAAGAGGCAAGTCTGAAATTCTGTTTCTGGCTTTATAATGCTTTTTAATATTCATGACCAATGAGAAAAGGGAGACAGTACACACGCTGTCAAAGGACAAGGCCTAAGAAATTGTTCATAGTGCTTGCAGTCAGCCAGAGTGCTTGTTTTACCATTGAGCAGGAGCTTCCTGCCCCTCCCTAGGTCTGTCACTCTTCCATTGCGTCTGACCAGCTCTTATTCCCGTGTGGGCTTCCACAGCATCCACTTGCCTCATGCAACATTTTATTCTTACTGGGCAGAAGAGCAGACAGAAGCCCCACATACTAACAGCACCATTAATAACTTAATTATTGAATTGAGTTGGCTCAGTGGATAAGAGTACCTTGTCTGCAAACAAGAGGACCTGAGTTTGAATCTCCAACACTCATGTAAAAATATCAGGCATGGCTGCATGAGCCTGGAGAGCTGGATTGGGGAATGGAACTGGGTAGGTCCTAAGAGCTTGCTGGTCAGCTAGTCTAGCCAGAATGCATGCAAACTATGGTTCAGAGAGAGAGAGAGAGACCCTGTGTCAAGGCAGTATATCTGAGAGTGGTACATTCTAATTTCTCACTCTAGACTCCACATGCATGAGAGCACGTATCCACATACTACTAACGTGCATAGTGCATACAATGTGCACGCACATACACAGATTGTTGAATTAGTAAATGAATTACTAGTTTGGCTAATTCTTTACTGGCCTATTGGTGGATGGATGCCAGAGTATGGAGGTAACTAGGGGGCCAGTGTGGTTGGGGGTGGCAGGAAGGAGAAGTATAGGCCAATTGTTGACATCGTAAATGTTAAACATTTTCTGTAGAGGTCGCCTTTCCCACATAGTAATTATGTGTCATGGTGTGTGCGTACTCCATAGCTTATTTTTCAAAACATATTTGTGGCTCCATTTTCTGCCAGTGTTATTTTCAAAGCACATGTGCCACATAAATGACCAGGAGCAGCCAGAAGCAAAAGCCACCAAGTCCTGGTTCATATTTATCCTCTCTTTGCTAACATGTGCAAGATTTCGAAAAACTAAGCTGAGACTTTTCCTACTTAAAATGCTATTGCCTTGCAAATCTTTTCAGCTAGCCTACAGGCAATGGGCCTTGATTCTGCCATGTTAGAGGTCAGGCGACATGCTCTATTTTGTCTATGTGTGGCTACCGCCTTCTTGGCACACATAGAAGATATCTTTGACTCCTTGCAGACATGAGTTAGAGGACTCAGTTATAAAAACCTTCTGCACAAAAACACACAGAAAGTGACCAGAACAAATTAAAGCTAAAGGAACTCGGGAACCATGTAAGAGCTGTGAAGCCACCAGGACACCCGTGTTTCAGGATGCCTCCAATGTTTGGTTTCCATGAAAATGTCCCATGCCTGACAGCATGAAGAAGCACTTAAAGATGAGAACGTATAAACAAACAAACAGAAACATTCACCCTGACAGCAAAGGCTAACTTGCATTTTCAGGGCTCCACCAAAAGTATGAAAATTGTTATTGTTCTTATCTATTTCAGAACATTAAAATAATTTGACTCAATTGACACATCTCTGTCCTCCAAGGAGAAAAATGAATTTTGCAACATTCACACGTGTCTATCCATAATTGCCTCTGGTCATTTTTCTAGAACATGCCATTGTACCAATAGCTGACCTGCTAGGCTTTCATTCATTCATTCAGCAGGTCTTTATGGAAATCTCACTGAGCGGTAAAGCACTGGGCTCTGTGGAGTGTACAGATTTCAAGAGCACCATGGGCAACTTAAGAAACGGGTCAATTTAAATCTCTATTAAGCAACCTTGGGTCAGAAGCACAATAGAGCTGACCTACTTCTCTTTCTCTGAAAGATCCAGCAGGATGCACGTTAGTTTACCCGTGAAGGAGCCTGCAGATTGTCCACTCGGTCTATGATGTAAGACAGGGGAGAGATTATAAAGACTGTGGGGCAGTAGAACACACATCACATTATTCTAGATTGGCAGGGTGAAGTTTTGAAGGACTAGGAAACGTGGGAAGGATTTCAGCATTCAGGTTACATGAGAGTCACTTTCAGCGAACTAAGCAGTTGCAGCTGGGCTGAGCTAGACAGATCTGATAATCAAATGCAGCTTTTAGTTTAGTTCTTCCAGAGGGAACCTTTTGGAGTAATCCCATGCCTGCCGTGGTCCAGAATGACGATGACTGTCTTCTCTTCCTTCCTGCAGGAGACAAGAGCCACAGCAAGAGGGTGGTAATGCAAGTTTTGTGGCCATCCATCCATGCCTGAGTTTGGGGCATTACTCTGGTGCTTATGAGACAGTTATGCGATTTGCGTGAGCATCACAGACTACCCTGGCCTCCAGTTTCTGCTGCCTATATCTGCCGGGGAGCCTCCTTCACATGTTCAGTGAGCTTACACGGAGCACTTAGTTCAGAGCTCCACAAAAGGCAAGAGTTCAAATCCTCCTTGTTAATCTTGCTTCCAAAGACCTTGAGGCCATTTCTTATGGACAAAAACTATCCAGCGGGTACTGCAGATCGGAAACGCTCACTAACTGGCCAGCTTGCTTTTACACATTCTTTTAACATTAGTGCTAGCTGCACATGGTGTGGAAGACCCATGCCACCAATTTTTCCACATTCCAATGTTGCATGGAAGTAATCTATTAAGAGAGAGAGAAGGAGTGAGAGAGAGGAAGGAGAAGAGGGAATGTAAGTTTTGAAAAGGTTTTTGAGAAAGGACACTATCTGAGTAATGTTTAAAAATAATAAAACAACAGGCATTTTCCAACGGCCTCATTAGTACCTTCTGTGAACTGACTCCGAAACAGGAGAGCAGCAAGAAAAAGTATGTTATTATTTTTAAGTGTTTTTAAATTGAACTCAGACACAGTAACCAGGCTGCGCAGTGTGCTCATCACTGTGGGACTGATAGGGCATGTCTTCTTTCATCCAGTCCTGACACTGGCTCTGGGGACAGTGACTCTGATGTCCCCCTAAGGACCTGCTCATTTGAGGCTCTCCTAAGCTTGGGGGAAGGAAGCTTCCTGGGGTCCATCAGGTGTTCTTTTCTTCCAGGCTACCATTAAAGGCACAGTACTTCCCAGCCCTGCCAAGGGACGCCCATGCCCAAATCTTGCCCCCTGAAATAGGAAGAGGGTGAACTGTGCTGAGTAACACAACTAGAACCCATGTCAGCAGAGAGACAAACGGCACGCTTGGGAATCACCTGGTTTCCAGGTTTGGCAGGAAAGGGTGATCTTTCTAAGCAAGGCATATGCTGATTCTGGGGGACTCCATTTGCATGTGGAGCTCTCTCAGCCTCAAATTAGCTAAGTCCCTTAAAAATACAATGAAAACATTCAATTAACTCTAGTGAATAGATAAACTTACTTGCTTTGTAGGAGCACTACAGTTTTCATTGGGGCCGGGGGGGGGGGGAGACCCGAGAGGAAGAGACCCTGTGCCTTTAGTCACTTCCTAATTACACTAATTTTATTTGATTGATATATGGGGCTCTGCAGGAAAAGGAAAAGAAGGCAAAGGAGGCTACAATACAAGCCTTTATTCTCCATCCCAGACAGCACAGGAAATCCTCAATTAAACTGTACCACTGCCCTCAGCACTCAATAAACCACAAGCATTATATTTAATATTCGGAGACTCATAATAATGGTTTATATGACATGGTGAAGTTAACTCATTCCTTTTAAATTTTCCTTTTCTACTATTGCAGAATGCATGCTTCTTGAGAAAAATTGAAGTTCAGAAAAATAGATCATGAAAACTTAAAGTTTTTTTATTTATTTGTTTTTATGGGATATCTCTCAATGGCCTAGAGCTTACTGAGTCGGTTAGTTAGGCAGACAGTGAGCCCCAGGGACCCCATTTCCCCAGCACTAGGTTAAAAGGCACTTGGGCCAGTGCACTCAATGATCTTGCTGGTTTTTTATTTTGAGGTTTGTTTTTTTTTTTCTCTCTTTTTTAAACTTGGGTCCTAGGGATCAAACTCAGGTCCCTGTGCCTTTGGAGATAGCACTTTATCAACCGAGCCAGCTCCCCAACACTCCCTTAGATAATGTTACTGTAATGGTTGGAATGGGGCAGCAGGGAGATGTCGGCTGGGAATTACACATTTCGTCAGATGCTGGCATTTTTGCTTGATGGGCCTGAGAGTTCTCAAATCCAGGAAGAAACAGCATTTTAGACGACGGAGAGAGCCTGCCCGCGGTCACAGCTCTGCCACAGTTTGGCTCTGCTGTGTGTGCCCTCTTCTCCGGTGCTAGGTCTGATTTAGAACAATGTCTTCTTTGTGCTCACCCTTAAAGTTAGGCAGGACCCCGACAATTAGAAACTTGGCACATTGCCTTCTGAACTAGTGGCCCTGTAAAGGTCTGGAACTAATTTTCCTTCAACTTTGTTTGCTTCCCGGACCTGGCCTAAGAGCTGCTTCTTTCGGGACGCCTTCCCTACCCTCATTATCTGAGCGACTGGTGACCTAGAACCCAGATGGAGAACAGTTGTGAGGTGTGTGTTTACTTAGTGATAAGCATCTGAGAAGGGTCACCTCACCAGCAGGAGCTGTGCAGCCTCCTACAAAAGAATGAGCTGGGTCATCTCAGTCTTCCCTTCCCTGCACTGCCCTGGCACAGGAGGCAGACAAAGAAGCAGAGCAGAACCACCTCCAGAGGCTGAGTTGATTTAGCTGATTGTTTCTTATAACAAGAGATAACTTACAGAGGACTAAGGTCTTTGACAGCATCCTCCCTTCATGAACCATAAAAACATTCTTGGAGATTGTATTCCTCCTTCACTCATCCACTAGTCGACACTAGTCTAGAGGAGATCTGAACACATGGCTAAAAGGACATAGTTCTTCCAACTTCAGTAATCAGAGTATCTCTCAGTTCTGAGAAGGAGGTTGGTACACATCAGCTTCTATGTACTTGTGCACAGCAGAGACTTCAACGTGCCAGCTGAACTTTGTTTTCAAAAAAACTTAATTCATTTTAATAATATTTTTAGCTTCAGAAAAGAAATAATCTTAGTAACTGCTGCTCCTAAAGCTCTTACATTAATTCTAAAGCTGATTTCTATTGATGTGAGAAAATCATGAGTTGCAGGGCATGATTTGCGACTACTTCAAATGCCAATTGAAGGGCTTTAATCATCTTTGCACTCTCTCCTATGCTCAGAACGTTGTGTTATCTTTCTTAATCCATCTGTGCTACTGTAGGAAAAGATCCCAAATGGGGTAATTTATAAAGAGAAGAAATGTATTGTCCTGTTGTTCCTAGGCTGGCAAGGCCAAGAGGGAGGAACTGGTTGGCTTGCTCATCTGGTGAGGGGGGCTCTCTGCTCCCAAATGCTGTTACCGCACATCAGAGAAGGTGGAAAGATGGGGTTCTAAAGCACCCAGCAGAGCTTTCTCCAGAAAGCTTTTTCCAAGGAGAAACTGTCATGATCTATCTCTTCTAAAAGACCCGCCTCCTAATGCTATCCCACTGATGATATTTGAGTTTCAAAGGAAACATTCAAGTTGCAACACTGGCTTTTATTGGTCCAGGACACTGGCAGGAGGGAATAGAGGTAGAAATTTATCTTATGTTCTGTTTGTATTCCAAGTGCATACTGGACATAGTAAGCACTCAATAAATAATAGATTAGGAGTAGCCACTTCAAGCATCAAGAGTTTAAACCACCTTTAGACCTGATTTAGTGAGGAAAGGGCTATCAGATGTGGAAGAGGCAGCACATGAGCTGAAATCACAGGCAATTTTGGATAGGTTAGGAGTCTTTCTGGACTCTAGCTGCTCATCTGTAAATGGAAGTAATGCTGCTACTATCACATAGAGTCGTCATGGTGACTGTAGAAAAATAAGAACATGGAACATGTTTTAAGTCAATAACAAATATCCTCCAAGCAATAAACTTCTTTCCTGTTTCTAAAACACACAATGTGTACATATCATATGTAAACATGCGCACACATATAGTACCATAACAAATACAGGGTTTGTAATGTTTACAGACTCCTATGCAAATACTATCTAAATACTTAAAATTGTTAAACCTAATAGGAAACAATAAAGCTTGCAAGGGAATGTGAGACATGATATTCCTCAGAGCAGAAACTTGTTCATTCACCCCGGTGGTGTTCATCTGCCTCCCATCTGTAGAGAGAAGAGCAGGGCAGACCATCGAGTTAAGGGCAGTGAGTGAAAACAGAGAGAAAAAGTGGTCTTCACTGTGCTCTTAGATCTGAGAGGCATGAACAAGAAGCTTTGTACGGAAGAGGTAATAGAACAAATTATGCTAGTCAGGTGATGCCAGATAAAATTGTGACATCACCCTCCACTGGAAGGAGTTTAGCAACGTGGAGCTGTTATTCAGTCTGGAGAATGCCATCTGAAGGTCTCACTGACGTGAAGAATATTTTGCTGTTTGCCTCAGTCTATTTTTCTAAGTGGATCTCTGAATTGTTCTTCTGTGAGTTGACAGACATTTTTCCAGGATATAATTAGTTGACATTATCCGATTCAAAAGCTCTTCTTTTTCAATGAATGTTCCCGTCATTGTGGTGAATAGCAGCCCGTTCCTTTACACCTAGCAGGTGTGTTAATATTGAAGCCAGAATATGCCCAGAGTGATGGCTTCTTCCATTTTGTTCTGTAAAGTTTTTCTGCCTCTCAGGAAAGTGTTTTCCCAACTTTAAATTGAAGATCAGAAACAAGCTTTTATCTCTCTCAGTCATGCCTGGTACTCCCTTGAACTTCTGTTTTTGCCTAACATGGAAAAAAAAGGAGGGAGGAGCAAGATACTCGTTAGGTTTGCTTTAGAATGTCAAAGAAGATGTCATGAGCATGAATATTTCCTGAAACCCTTCCCTGCTGTCTCTGCCTCTCCCACCCCTGCAGTGTGGGAGGGAGCTCGATTCTGACAGCTGTCTGGAGAAGAGCAATTTTTAGCCACTCTTACCTGGAGTTATCTGTCACTGGGAGGAGCATGATTTTTTAAAACATGGAGATAGTTTCTTTTTAATGGGGAAAAATCTTTTAAATCCCAAACTTAGCATGTATTTTAATGAGTGAAAAGAAGAAAACCTGGCCATGGAAACTATAGTTGGTTAGTATTAAACTCTGTGCTTAGTCCTAGCACAAACTGTAAATGCTAAGGAACACTGAGTCTCCAAAGGGCTGCCTGATCCTTCTGGGAAGTCAGTAGAGTCCTGCCAGGGAGCCTCGGCTAACTTTATTCTGGCCACGGTGGCCAGTGTACAGTCTTTGCACCATATTCAGGGGCACAACTATGAGTAGTCCAAAGGTTTCTGTGAATGCACACCTGCTTGTTATCTTTAATTTTAGTCTCTTGGGCATCCTGCTCCTGCCTCTCCATTTCTTGGCATAAGGTGTTCTTACTTGATTCTTTGCCCAATGGTCTAAGACCTTCCCTTTTTTTAGGTTCAGAACGAGCAAATAGCCAAGACAAGGATATATAAACCATTAATTTTAGTGTGCCTGTTGCTCTTTGAACAAGGTTAAGCATTAAAACAGAGCACACAGTTCAACAAACAAGTAAAGCATTAAACAGGAAGGCAGCTCTCAATTTTTTAAAATCATCAAGAATACTTTCCTTTGTTTTTTCCTAATGGATCCAGTTTTGAGAGGTTTTGTCTGAATTGCAGCGTTCATCTTGCAGCAATGGTCTTACTAGTTGGACACCTCTCCACATCGTGCCTCTCTTACTGAAATCATAAGTTTTGCTTACTGTTTTCTTATTTAATAACAAGAGTGAAAATTTTAACATCGGCATTTTAACAAGCACAATATAGTGATCAGGGATTTGACAAGCTAGTAACATTCCAACCTGAGATGAGGCGTCCTGACCGTTCGGAGCTCTGGGAAGCCTTGTCGTTTCAATTTAGCCTTATAAAATGATAAATTTGTTCTAGGAAACATTCCCTCCCCAACTTCCATTGTTGCCTTCACTGGATCCCAGGCTTCTGAGCCTCTTGGGGTGGGATTTCAAGTTAGAATTTGTCAGAAATAAGGTCAGGGTTGTAACTTCTCATTTCCTGCAGCAGCATCAATTTCTGTCACTGATCAGCCAACAAGAAACAAACAGAATTTTCTATGATCCTAAATACAAAGGTTTTCTATCACACTTAACATGTTAGGATTCTTGTAATCTATAACCCGGGGCGGGAAATGTTTGGGGGAGGCAGAATGGCAAGAACTTGAGCCAAAAGAAGGAGCAAAATGAAGCTTCCCTATAGACTTTCTTCACTCTAAGCCCCATTCACAGAAATTTGGTATCCATGGAGACAAATGCAGTGCATGCCGAGGTTACATATCAGCAGACACAAAAGGCTATCTATCCGATCTGATGCTATGTGGAGGATCAGCAGTGAGAACATGTTTGGAAAAAGTACTGAATAATTAATCGAGTACCTGTCTTGTACAGAGAATTGCAGAAGTACAAGGGAAAATAGGATCAAAAGTATACAGCAAATGATACTCAGTATGGGATCCTTTATTTCCGTGTAAGAGTCTAGACAACCTTTAGCATCCTGGTTTTTCTTAAGGCTCTAATATTACCTTTGAACATATGAGAAGATGTTCCTGCTGAGAATTTAGATTTTACTCACTGATAGTGGAGAAGCTGATAGGTCCACTGATGGCCAGTAATCCCAAGGGAGCTTACCCGCTTCTGCTTCCCTGGCACTGCAATCACAAATGTGTGCATCACCATGTCCAACTCTTTCTCTAGGGTTATGGGGGCCGGACTTGGGTCCTTGTGTTTTCAAGGCAAGTGCCTTATTATCTGGACCATCTCCTGCTTCATTCCTGTCTCCATTGTTCACTAAAGTATGTGATTACTTCTGTGTGAGTTCAAAGAATCCAGACTCCTAGCGTCTCTGAACTGCTGGAGGAACCTTTCACACGTTGTAGAATTTTCTTGCCTTCTCTGAATTACGTATTTGATTTTCACATCAGTTCTCCATCAACATCGTTTTCATCAGTTCAGTCATTACACAGCTATGTATTGATGGTCTACTAACTGTGGAGTGCTGTGCCAAACAGTGGAATTGCAGAGAAAGCTATGTAGATTTGAACCATTGGTCTTACAATGTTTAGTTCCAAATGATGATTCATTATTGAATACTTAAGAAAACAACCTGAAAATAATGATTTGTTTTTAATAACTAGAAGATTCCTGAAGAAAAACTGTGTGGGTTATCTTCTGTTCAATGAGATTCAGTTTTTGATGCTCTGGGAGAGCTAGCTATTTTAAGGTACTTGTACAGTTAACAATCAGACTCCAACACATTATTTGATCTTTTGCACTGAAAGTTTTTTTAATGTTCTCTGATTTTTTAATGGCTCAAAAACTCAGTCATTTTTAAATGCATTTTTCTCTAAAAGGACATAAATGAAATCTCAATTTTAAATGGATAAAGATAATTGTCATGAGAGAAACTTTTATAACATTGCAAACAGTATAATCACCAGATCACCTTAATAAGTTTTCTTTTAAAATAATTATGTCAATGTTGAATAAATAAATTACTTAGTAATATAGAACACTAATCAATGAGGAAAAGTATAAATATTGGAGTAATGCATCATTATAACAAGTACATTAGCTGAACAACACAACAGAAGATTATTTTTTAGATGTAGTCTTGCCATGTATCCCTGCCTGGCCTGAAATTCAGACTACCCTCAAATTCACAAAGATATTCCTACTGTATACTGGGATTAAAAGTATGTTCCACCACACTTCTAGTTTCTTAAAGAGAGAAGGTTTGCCAGAGTCTTTGCTTTAGGATATATGTTCTGGGGTGAGATAATATGCAGGGCTGCTGGAGCAAAGTACCCAAGACTATGTGTCTTGAACAACAGAAACTTATTTAACAGTTCTGAAAACCAAAAGTTCAGCACAATTTCTACTGAGGGCTC
Organism: Ondatra zibethicus; assembly: GCA_004026605.1. NCBI lineage: Eukaryota > Metazoa > Chordata > Mammalia > Rodentia > Cricetidae > Ondatra > Ondatra zibethicus. The sequence continues at coordinate 424 of PVIU01027909.1, read as the reverse complement.
TCTGCTTGGAGTAACCTCTATGCATAAATTCACATGGTTGTCCTTCCGTGTCATCTGTGTCCTCATCCTTCTGTGTCATCTGTGTCCTCATCCTTCCATGTCATCTGTGTCCTCATCCTTCCATGTCATCTGTGTCCTCATCCTTCCGTGTCATCTGTGTCCTCATCCTTCCATGTCATCTGTGTCCTCATTCTTCCGTGTCATCTGTGTCTTCATCCTTCCGTGTCATCTGTGTCCTCCTCATCCTTCCATGTCATCTGCATCTTCATCCTTCTGTGTCATCTGTGTCCTCATCCTTCCGTGTCATCTGTGTCCTCATCCTTCCATGTCATCTGTGTCCTCCTCATCCTTCCATGTCATCTGTGTCCTCATCCTTCCATGTCATCTGTGTCCTCATCCTTCCATGTCATCTGTGTCCTCATCC
>PVIU01027908.1:0-19753 GCA_004026605.1 Ondatra zibethicus | reverse complement strand
GGGAAAGGAATCTGTAAATATGTTACAGGCAGGGAAAGGAATCTGTAAGTATGTTACAGGCAGAGAAAGGAATCCTCTAAGCTTAAACTTCAAAGGCAGAAGCAGAAAAGGGAGAGGGAGTAATGAGAAGAAAATCTCTGCTCTGTTCAGGAAGTAGAGGGCGAACAGGTGGGAAGAGTGTGAGCAGGGCTCCAGATGCAGTTTGCAGGAATTGTGAGAAGCCGAGAACAGACTACTTGTTGAAAACTGTTAGTTATTCCATAATGGCAGCTGCCAAGCCTAGTGCAGAACCAGTGTGTGAGTGCAGGGCTTGAACATGGGAGAGAACAAGTTTCCCCTATCAGGGAAGGAAAGAACCTCGGGGAACCCTGTCAGGATGCTTTAGGAAAACAATGAGAAACATACTGTTTCATTCCAAGAACACCAACAAGAACCTCTATTCTTGCTCTTCTTCCTCTTCAAAAAGCAGAGGTATTATGTGGACACGCCCACACGCTGGCATTTGACAAGGGTGCAGTTCCCCACAAAATGGCCAGAATGTGTCAGTTGTAATTATATACCACGGAAGCATAAAGCCTTGCTTTGTGTTATGTAACAATGTTTTCACATGCTTTATCTCCTGGTTACTTTGTAAAGATTGTTATTTATTCGTTTTTTGTTTCCTTTTTTTTTAATTTTTCCATTCAAAAATTGACACTTCCTCTCCTTCTCCCAATCCCCTCCTGCTCCCCCACTAACCCTCCTCCCTCCCCCTCCATCCTTAAAAGAGGGCAGGGTACCCTGCCCTGTGGGAAGTCCGAGGCCCTCCCCCCTCCATCCAAGCCTAGGAAGGTGTGCATCCAAGTAAACTAGGGTCCCGAAAAGCCATTACATGCAGAAGAGAGAGGTCCCAGTGCTATTATCAATGGCTTCTCAGTCCATCCCCATTGGCAGCCACATTTAGAGAGTCCGGTTTGATGATATGCTCGGTCAGTCCTGGTCCAGCTGGATTTGGTGAGCTCCCATTCGATCAGGCACACTGTCTCAGTGGGTGGAACAACCCCTCGTGGCCCTGACTTCCTTGCTTATCCTCTCTCTCCTTCTGCTCTTCAACTGGACCTTGTGAGCTCAGTTCATTGCTCTGATGTGGATGTGGGTCTCTGTCTCTATCTCCATCCATTGGATGAAATTTCTATGGTGATATTCAAGATATCCATCAGTGTGACTATGGGACAAGGCCAGTTCAGGCACCCTCTCCTCTGCTGCCCAATGACCTAGCTGGGGACATCCCCATGGACATCTGGGATCCCCCTAGAGTCAAGTCTCCTGCCAACCCTAAAATGGCTCCCTTAATGTAGATATCTTCTTCTCTGCTCCAACATCTGCCCTTCCTCCATCTCGACCCTTCCACTCCCCCAAGCTCTCCCCAGTCCTTCCCTTCTCCCTTCTTCTTCCCCCTCTCCCCCTCCCCTTCCCCACCTCCACCCCTACTCCCACAAATGCTTTTGTAGTATGATTGGACTTCTCTTGGGTATATTCCCAAGAGTGGTATTGCTGGATCCTGAGGTAGGTTGACTCCCAATTTCCTGAGAAACTGCCACACTGATTTCTAAAGTGGTTGCACAAGTTTGCATTCCCACCAGCAATGGATGAGAGTTCCCCTTACTCCACATCCTCTCCAGCATAGGCTATCCTTGGTGTTTTTGATTTTAGCCATTCTGACAGGTGTGAGATGGTATCTCAAAGTTGTTTTGATTTGCATTTCCCTGATCGCTAAGGAAGTTGAACATGACCTTAAGTATTTTGGCCATTTGAAATTCTTCTGTTGAGAATTCTCTATTCAGATCATTACCCCATTTTTAATTGGGTTATTTAGACTTTTAATGTCTAGTTTCTTGAGTTCTTTATATATTTCTGAGATCAGACCTTTGTCTGATGTGGGGTTGGTGAAGATCTCCCATTCAGTAGGATGCCTTTTTGTCTTAATGACTGTGTCTTTTGTTTTACAGAAGCTTCTCAGTTTCAGGAGGTCCCATTTATTCGTTGTTGCTCTTATTGTCTGTGCCACTGAGGTTTTACATAGGAAGTGGTCTCCTGTGCCCATGTATTGCAGGCTCCTTCCCACTTTCTCTTCTATCAGGTTCAGTGTGGTTGGATTTATATTGAGGTCTTTAATCCATTTGGACTTGAGTTTTGTGCATGGTGATAGATAAGGATCTATTTTCATTCTCCTATAGGTTGACATCCAGTTATGCCAGCACCATTTGTTAAAGATGCTTTCATTCTTCCATTGTATAATTTTAGCTTCTTTATCAAATATGAGGTGTTAATAAGATTGCGGGTTAATATCCAGGTCTTTGATTCAATTCCATTGGTCAATGCCTCTGTTTTTATGCCAATACCAAGCTGTTTTCATTACTGTAGCTCTGTAATAGAGTTTGAAGTCCAGGAATGCAATGCCTTCGGAAGTTCCTTTATTGTATAGGATTGTTTTGGCTATCCTGGGCTTTTTGTTTTTCCATATAAAGTTGATTATTGTTCTCTCAAGTTCTATGAAGAATTTTGTTGGGATTTTGATGGGGATTGCATTGAATCTATAGATTGCCTTTGGTAGAATTGCCATTTTTACTATATTGATCCTACCAATCCAGTAGCATGGGAGCTCCTTCCATTTTCTGGTATCCTCCTCAATTTCTATCTTTAAAGCCTTAAAGTTCTTGTCAAATAGATCTTTCACTTCCTTGGTTAGTGTTACCCCAAGATACTTTATGCTATTTGTGGCTATCGTGAAAGGTGATGTTTCTCTGATTTCTGTCATCAAAAACATCCCAACCAAAAAAAGCCCAGGGTCAGATGGTTTTAATGCAGAATTCTACCAGAACTTCCAAGAAGAGCTAATACTCCTTAATGTATTTCACATAATAGAAACAGAAGGGTCTTTGCCAAACACTTTTTATGAAGCTACAGTTACCCTGATACCAAAACCACACAAAGATGCAACCAAGAAAGAGAATGACAGTCCAATCTCACTCATGAACATTGATGCAAAAATTCTCAATAAAATACTGGCAAACTGAATCCAAGAACACATTGATATCGCTATTCTTCTGCTTTTGTTTTTGTGGCCATTTCTAGGAGAGGCTGTTTCATGTCTGACTTTGTGGTATTCTGGCGCTTACATAGTATTCTGCCACCTCTTCTGTGAGGTTCCCTGAGCCATGACTCGTGGAAAAAGTTTATTTTTAATTAAAAATTTTTTAATAATAAAGTTTACTTTAAAATTAATATATAAAATTTAGAGTTACAGTTAAAATATAAGTCACTCATATTCTCCTTCTAATATCTATAACTTTTGAACATATTATTCTATATTTCTTTCTTTTAGTTTTATTGTGATGTTGTATAAAATATTTCCTAGGCTATTTAACAGGTTCATGAAATATTGTTTCATTTATGATATTAATTATGAAAATTAGCAATATTCTCATGCTGTTTTTCTCACTTATACACCCAGTGAGTTACATCTCTATTGAGGGCACTAGCATTTTTTTTGAGGTTTTATTATTTCACAGATTTACAGAGAACAGTGTTTTTGATGATACTATGCCGTTGATGTTCTATCTTAGATACCAGACATCCCCTGTCATTTTACTCCAGGTGGTTCGCTTCTCGATTTCAAGTGATTGTCTCAATATTGCAAACCATTGCTTCAATGACTTCTTTACTCTGACATTAAGCACTTCCTATATTTTCTCCTTTACAAATGGATTGTTTTACATAAAAGACTGCATTTGGTTAAAATGTAAAACGACTGTTGCCATGGAAGTTTCAGTTACATCAGATTCCCAGCCACATATTTGCAAAAGCAGTTGATACTGTAAGTTTTATAGATGATTTCCAGCAATATTTTATGAAAATACAGACTCACGACACATTGCATTAGGATGTGGTAGAGATTGTTTCATGGATGACTTCATGATATTATTCATTGTATTCTAGAGTCTTTTGCTCTATCCACACAGAAATCACAAGTAGACAAAGAGAAACTCTTCCAGTGTTTTTAGTCTAGAGCTGTGGAACACTTCAGGTCTGATAATTTGGACTGAGATATGAAGGCTTACAGCTCCAGGGTTGAAAACGCAGTGGACTATGACCCTGGTCACTCAGATGGTAGACGGGTGCTCTGAACTTTAACCCCCACCAGTGGCCTGAAGACAATGTCCCTAATCGTAGCCCACTGCTTCCAACACTCGTGACCTACAGCAAAAGACAACAGTGGACAGCACCTGTGAGTCACACAACACTGCTGATCTCTTGATGTTGTGGTGCAGATGCCAGAATCTGGCCAGTCTCTGAAGCCCACCCAGTGGCTAGGACCTGCAGCCACTTGTCTTTATCGCTCATGGCTTTCATCAACTTTGCTGCCTCTGCTTTCTTTCTCTGGTTTCCTTCAGTGGTCCTTTCATTGCCATAGTTGCTGCCTCCACCCTCTCTTCTGTTCATTGCCACTTCACCCAATTCCAACAATGGTAAAGAACAAAAAGTTGTCAACCAGGGGAAAGCCAAGGTTAATTGTACACACATGTATACCCTACATGCACATGAATACACGTAAGTGCACATTCATGTACACAGAAAAACACATATGTAGGCAGGAAAAGACAAGTTATAAAAGCATTTGATGGGTTTACTTTTGCAATACCAGCAGATGATCCAGGAGCTGTCACCAATCTGGGTCAGAAAGTTAATTGAAGAACCCAGTTCATGGCCAAAGGAACAGTGTGACAATGGTGTCTGTACAAATTATGACACAGACTTTGATGCAACAGAAGCACTGCACTTACACCAATCACAGGTTTTCTGCAGGACTACTGGGGTATTTTCCCACTTTAGCCTTGATGAAATATTTTCAGTGTTATCTATTGCTCATAAAGGGTTAGGTAAAATTTCCAGGGCACCATGCCCTCGTTCAAGGAAGAAGGGGGAGGGAGGAGGGGTGGGGGGGTAGTGGGAGGGGACTGGGAGAAGGGGAAGAAAGGAAAAAAAATTTTATTTCTTTAATTATGTTCTTGAATGGAAAAAATAAAACAAAACAATGTATGGAAAAATAAATAAATAAATAAACAAACAAAAAAATTCCTATAATAAATATTTTATAGTATATTGTACTGTGGTCACTAAGAAGGTGGCTGTAGAGGTATCCTTGGCACACATAATCCTGCCTTTAGACCAAGCATGTTTGCCTTACAGTGCCCTCTAAGGCCCTTGTCCAAGAATGAAATGGACTCCCTGCCCTGTGAAAAGGGGAAATAGCAATCAAAACAACCCAAGAGTAAAAGCACCATGTCTTTGAAAGAAGAAAACACATATTAAGTATGCCTGGCAGATGAAGCATTCCCAGGCAATGTCTAAGGCAAAAGATTTAATTACTGTTTGCCTTGTTCTATAAAGACAGCTGTGGTGAAGTTGGCCAACATCACCCAGGAGAAGATGTTCCCCATGGGAACCTCTGCTGTTTAAGCTTCTCTTGCCCATTTCTATTGCTGTCTGACCTCATCTCAAGTATGTTTCATGCTATTTTATGCCTGCTTGCTGTGTACTTTATATATTGAAAGCACAGCTATGGTAGATTTTTCTCCAAATTGAACACTCTTCAATGATGTCTCAAGTTGCTGAAACTGTCACAACTGAAACATATCATCCGTAGTGGCATGTGTCTTAGGGTTTTTATTGCTATGAAGAAATATCATGAGCATGGCAACTCTTTTAAAGTAAATATTTATTTGAGGTGGTTCACTTGCAATTTCAGAGGTTTAAGGTTTGGTCCATTATCATCATGACAAGGATCATGGCAGTGTGTGGGCAGATATGGTGCTAGAGCTGGGAGTGCTACATCTTGCAGGCAACAGGAAGTCAACTGAGACACTGGGAAGTATCCTGAGCATAGGAAAACTCAAAGCCCACCCTGCAGTGACACACTTCCTCCCACAAGGCCATACCCACTCCACCAAAGCTACACCTTTTAATAATGCCACTGTCTATGAGGTTATGGGGTCCAATTACATTCAAACTACCACAGTTTGGGTCCAGTGTGATGACAGAGCATACTCAGAGTGATTGTGAATTATCCAAGAATTGAGGACAACCTAACCATTTGCCAACAAAGGGGAATCTTGACAAACAATTTCCCTCACAAGATTTCCAGATATGGAGTAAGAATCTGTCTGCTACCTATAATATTCACTCACAGAAAGCATTGAACATTGAAATGATGTTAACTATAAAACCAAACAATAACTTGACAAAAAAGCTATTCTGATATCATTTAACAGTACTTCTTAGTATCTTAGAGTGATTAATCACTGCCCCAATGCCACAGGAAAACATAAGTTTTCTATCTCAGTAATTCACATCATCCTGTATTTGAGAGTTTTGCATTATTTTCCATGGATAACTTTGTGTCCACATACAATGCACACATGCATGAAATTGTGCACATTATGACAATTTATTTGTGAAATTTGTGATAAATTTTCTCTTACATAAACATGTTTTGAATGCATTGTATATATTTCTCTTATGTTACAGATCTTCTAGCTGCTTGATTTTCCCATAGAAATCAGGCCATTTCCCTCAGTAGCTTTCTGTACAGTTGCTAAACAAGTCTAACCTGATCCTTGCATTCTCCTTATCACCCAACCCTTGAAGCTCTAAAGCAAGCACCACCCCATTAGCCAGACCCCAAACAATTTCGAACCAGAAATTAATTTTCTACTTACTTGGTTACTCCTGGTATATTGACTAGCTCATATATATTTGAATCCTCTCCTTCCGCATCCTCCAGCCTGCAAATCATGTAAGAACCAAAACCTTTGTCCTTCATAACTGAGAAGCCTGACACCCTTTAGGACCTGGGCCATGCTGAGCATTAGCACTATAATTCTAATGAAGCAATCCTCTAAAATACAATTTGCCTTAGCTTCCTTTATACCAAACCACTTATAATATCTTTGATCCATCTAACAATTTTTGATTTTGTAAACCATATTGACATTTCCTGATCATTCTCTTTGTTTCATATATATGCTAGCATGCAAACTTCTGCCCCTTGGTATTGATAGATTATTAAATACTAACTTATCGGTATGAATTTGTTCTCTCATCTATACCCTCCCACACCATTTTTTATCTGGTAAAATTTCAAATATATATATGTGTAAAGATAATAGTATAATGTCTCTCCCAAGATAACTTCAAAAGTGACTAAGCCCTGTACAATTTTGTTTCCTCTTTATTTCTTGTTGCTTTAGAAAACACACCACTACAGAGGTATTTGAAGCAAATCTTAGTAATATCACCTGAAAGAAAGTATATATCACCAGAAGCACAAGGCACCTTTTAATCACAGATACATATTAATACATTCTTTAGAATATTCAAATAAACTACAATATAAAGAATCTTAGTGAATTACCCCATGAATGTAAAATGAATGTAAGTATTTGTAACTCCTTTTTGAAGAGAGCATACTTTTTAATTTTGGATTTATTCTTTCAGAGTTTATACATGTTCACACAAAATGTCTTGATCATATCCACCTTCCAATCACACCTTCCAGACTTTCCCTCTCACGTACTCCTCTAACTTTATATTCTATTCTTCTGTGTTTAATAACTCACAGAGCCTTGAATTAATTATACATAAATGTCCTGGTATCTAAAGTTATCTACTGGAGCATAGGCAATCCACCAGTGGCAGCACTCCTGAAGAAAAGTGACTATTCTTTATGTAGCAGCCATGAACTGCAAAGGACTCCCCTGATTTCAAAAGAGTGCACTACTGATGAAGTTTATGGGCCTTTGTTGCCTATTATTTGTTTTTATTCCTTCCTTGCACTTGGGCCTGTGTACCTGTGTGTGTGGTGTGTGTGTGCGTGTGTGTGTGTACACATATGTGTTACATGCTTTTGAGTGCGTAAATGTGTATAGTTATGCATGCCCACCCAGAAACCAGAAGAGAGTGTCAGGTGACTTCACTCACTCTCCACTTTATTCCTTTGTGACAGGATTACTATACAAAGTGGGAACTTGCCATTTTGTCTAGGGTTACTCATCAAAAAGATCCAGCTTTCTTCATCTTCCACTGCTGGAGTTACAGGCATGTGTAGCTTTCCCCATATTCTTACATAGATGTTAGGGATTCCAACTTAGCTCCTTTTGCTTGCACATAAAGCACTCTTTAATAGAGTGCCACGTTCTCAGGTGGTGCACACCTTTAATTCCAGCACTTGGAAGTCAGAGGCAGGAGGAGCTCTGTGAGTTTGAGGTCAGCGTGATCTACAAAGGGATTTCCGGGACAAGTTCCAAAGCCACACAGAGAAACCCTATCTTTAAAAACAACAACAAAAATAGAACATTGACTATGAAGGATGAAGTGATGCAAATTCAGAAACGAGATGGTTTCCACAAGCTCCTAGTTCAGGCACTAAAAACAAACCTGTAGGGTTTTACAGCATGGTACTACAGTTAATTACAATGCAGAATATATTCCCAGCTACAGAAATAGGCCTCAGGTGACCTCATAGAAAATAATGCACCTGTGAAGCAATCAATACTCTGTTTCACATTATTTCACTATGCAGTATCATCTGTAAATGTAATATTGCCCACCACAAAAATGAATATAATTGTTTCGAAAACCTGAAAAGCAATAGCAACTGTTAGTGTAAGAACAGCCTTACTTTGGAGTCATCACTCTGTGAACTGGGTTTTAATCCGCAACAGAACTGAGCTACATGGAATTCTGATTCTTGGAGTAAGCATTTGCGCTCCAGTCAATGCTACTCTGGTCATCTTTTACTGGTATTTTTCTTAAGATAGGTTGATGAACAGAGGCAAAAGTCAATGAGTTTGATGTGCATTGTTTGTCTTCTAAGCTTTTCTGATCACCAGGATATTACTGTTTATAGATTCATTCATTCATTCTAGGAACTCTCACCCAGCCCTGTTGAATAGATTCTCAGATCTTTGATGGTGGCAACTGGAGATATGGGAATCAGCTGCCTGCTGCATGCCACGGGTAAGTGGGAAAGGATTCTCTCATCTCCTTGTGACTTTGCTTACTTGTATCATTTCTAACTTACCCATAATTGTCAATTTCTCCCTCAACAGTGTTGTGTGCCTGTGCTATTTAATCTCTGTTCTGCATTTTTTTTTTTGGTTTGAGATTCCTCATGCATTGCCTATAAGTACCAGAGAAAATGAAAACCACAGTTAACAAACTTAAACTTTCAGCAAAAGCTGACATTTTACACAGAAAAGTAAACTGTCAGATAAGCTCACAGATTTAAGTGAAAATATAAATACATAAAATTTTCATCATCACCATAAACATTCAGTGTCCAAAACTGTGCAAAGTCTTTTTGGACCTGACATAATAATGAGATTAAAAATGATTAATTGTACATTACAGTATAACAAATAGTTTTGTATTTTGTTTGTTTCTCCCTTGTCTACTCAGTTTGGTCCTCTTCCTTCTCTGTAATTGCCCCACTTTTGATTTTTCTGTCTTATAGGAAGGGTCATAACAGACAGGAAGGTGAGTATGAATATTAAAATAATCATTAAATGCCCTATGATGATGGAGGCATGCTTCACCTGAATATGAATGTGTATATCCTATTTGCCATGCAGTGCCAATTACCAATCAAAAATGCATTACATTCATGTCCTCAGGTCAATGTAATATGGAAAATTCTTCAATTCAGGTTCCCTTTCCCTATTTGATAACCATGATCAGCCATCATAACATCCATTGGGTTTTGCTTAATCCATCAATTAATCTGCCCTCTATTTATTTTCATACTTATGTGATTGGCTTGTAGTTTCAATGAACTATTGTCTTGACTGAACATCATCAGAGGTGCTAAGAGTAGTTGTGGGTTCTCATGTTTACCCAAGGTTTAGCTCCTTCTCTGTGAGGTTGGCTGGAGTGGTATTCTTCTTAGAATAGCTGGAGACATTTTAGAAGCTGTCCTTATCCAGAATTTAGTCTGCTGCAATTAGATGCAAGCATAGATTAGACGGCCACAGTGTCTTGCTTATGTTCCTCAGAAAGGGAAGTGAATCAGGGGGATTCCACCAGAGTCATTTGGGCCGGGCAGGGCTGGCTTTTGTTCCCCAGAGCACCTCTCCTTCCTCATATCTGGCCAGCTTGCTTATCTCATACTTAGCTGCAATCCCTCTTATTTATCTTCTTCAAAGTTTACAACATCACATTCTTAACCATAACTTTCCTTTTAACTCTAACATTTGCTTTCATGAACAGTACAAATGTCTGTTGAAAAACATGTCAACAAGATCAGATATCTACAAAATATGGCTATTCAGTCCCAATATGCTACTGTCCTTTGATTTTTTTCAGGGTCCAAATTGGTAGAATTTGGGGAGGGAGGAGAAATGGAGGAGAGAGACACAGAAAGAGCAGCCTTTAGGCAGAGGGTTTGTTAGGATCCAGATGAGTGGAAATGTGAAATAGGGGTTTCACCTACTTCACAGAATACAGAATTAATGAATGTAAGGTAACCAATGTGAGAGTGGGGAGAAGAAAATGTTGTGCGCAGGGGAATAGATCCAGGAGCAGGACACTTCAGTTAGACTTAGAGGCTTAGTTTTTGCTTGTGTGGGTGAAGGAAAGGTCCTGAGTACACTCATGTATAAGGGGCATATGGAATAGCTTGGGCTTATTTAGTGCAAAATGGAATGTTTCTGGCTTTAGTCATTCTCTACTTGAGGGGTCTGTTATCTGGACATGTCTGGTCCCAGGAAGGAGGAGACTTAGCTCTTATGACATCTGTGAAATGGTGTGTGAGGCTTTTTGTATCAGTTAGAAGATATGATGTCCAACACACATAGTCTATGCTTTTCTATTTTTCATTCATCTCCCTGAGAACATCAACATCACTGCAAGTTACATGTCTCCTGTATACACTATCCCCATCAACCGTGTGCATCACATGAGCACAAGGAATATGTTCAATGTGAGTGAAGATGTATCACATTTCTGAAACAAACTAGAATAGAGACTCAATACATACAAAATGTAGAACATTTTAAATTATCTGTATACCACTATGTTTTTCTAATTACACATGATTACATGGTAGAACGCTAACATCTCAATGCTCTTGGATTATGTAAAATAAGGCATTGAAATCAACTTCACCTTCTTGTGTAACTCTGTACTCTTTTCATGACACACACCTGGAACATTTGAATCAGAGCCCATATGGATGCTCATAGAATACTTCCACAGCATTAGATCACTAACATTCCTTATAGAGATGAGTTTGATGGAGCTCATTTGTTACCTGTTTTCCAAGATGCAAATGAACAGTAATGGATGCTGCATTGGGAAAGAAACTCTTTGGCAGCACACCTGTCCCTCAGTTGACTCTGTGCCTGTGAGTAAGACCTCACACATGTTCCTGGAAGTAATTTCAATTAAACTAATTGGCTCACCAAGGTAGACTTAGGTAGTCATTTCTTTGGATTTTTATTAGATTCTTGTCCTAGTTTGCTTTCTAATGCTGTTGTAAAAATAAACAATTTGGGGAAGAAAGGATTTATGTTAGCTTACGATTGAAATTCTTATAAAGAAGGCAAGAACACAAATAGTGAAATGATGAAGAGCTCAAAGAGGAATGTTGCTTATTGCCTTGTTCCCATGGCTTGGTCAGCTGGCTTTCTTATATACCCTGGACCACCCTCCCAGGGGTGACACTGCCCACAGTGTCCTGGGCCCTTCTACATCAATTACTAACCAAGAAAATACCCAGGTTTTTCTCTACAGATAGACTAATACTTCAATAAAATCACGTTTGTGTTGAGTCGACAGAAATCAGCTGGTATACTTCTCCTGAGAATAATAAAAACAGACTCAAACACAAAAGTCAACCAACATACGAATTCTTTTTGCATTGTGCTTTTCTTCATATGGCGATTAGATTTAGATTCATACAAAATGTGGGTTTAGAGGCTTGTGCTGGAAATAGAGACCCCATAATCATAGAACAAAGATTGTATGATATCTGTGTGCAAGTCTTAAATAAACATCTGAGTCCACTGGTGGGCTCACAGCTACAACAGGATGGACTTTTCTCCTTCAGTATTTTCATGCTCATCACAATTCACTATGACTACTCTAGTGAACCGATGTGCCTAAGTGTAAGAGTCTTCTCTATGTGACTAGTAAAGGCCATAACACTCCCAAGCAGAGCCAGAGCCCCAAAGGAACCCTATTAGATTATTTCCTCTTATTTCTCTTTTAGCTCTTGGTGTCCTGCTGGTCTGGTCAGTCTTACAACTGCAGATTATTTCAGGTGAGTCTATTCATGGATAAAGCCTGGGGAAAAGATAAGGGGGTATGGAATCTTGTTTCCTGAAAGTGAATGGGTCACTGTTAAGTGTGAAACATTTTATGATTTTATTTTAAGCACCATTGCCATATTTCTAATATATCCATCTTCACCATTTTGTTTTCATCACTTAGTTGAGCAATTACACGTGTAATTGCATTTCATGTTCATGATATCACTATGATAAGATGCCATAAATATGAAGAAGATGAAATCCACACATGATAATTAGTTCTCTAGAGTAGGAGCTGACTCAAAGTTACAGAACTGAAAGATGCTAGCCTACATTTATTGCCTAAACTTTTTCATTGCTTGGCATTGTGAAACATGTTTTAAACTCAGGTCATCCTACTTATACATAAATATTACTTTAAATCCTATTTAAATTAGCAACTGAAGCATCTCTACACTTCTTGAAGACAACTATTTTGTAGACTCATTCCTGTCAGTCATTGATGTAAGGAGCTACTCCTAATGGGAAGGCATTATGAACTTGTCCTCTGCTGGTCAATGAAGACATCTCCCAGGAAAGGAAACATAAGTTCTCCTTATTAAAATATGACAGTTTGGAAAATAGAAATTTATATAAGAATATGGATATGGGAAGGCATTGTGAGCATTTATATTAATAAGTGGAATGGATACGAAAGAGATCTCCCTAAGGACATGAGGCAATTCATAAATGTACTCTGTGTTCCCTGCAGCATCCTGCCCTCAATGCAATGAAAATGCCGCCTGCTACAACAGCTCCCACTGTATTTGTAAAGATGGATTCTGGTCAGAACCTGATAATAGAAAGATAATTGAGCCCCATGTGAGATGTGAAGGTAAAGAAGCCTGTCTTCATTTGCTTTCTATTGTTGTGATTAACACTCTAGGTTACCTGGGGAAGAAAGGGTTTCTTTCATCCTACACTTTTAGGTAACATTCTGATACAGAGGCTATTCAGGACAGGCATTCAAGGCAAGAAACTGGACATAGATATTAAAGCAGAAACCATGGAGGAATGCTGCTTACTGTATTGTTCTTCATGGCTTACTCAATATGGTGATTTGACTGAATACTGTCTCCATAGGCTCATATATTTAACTGCTTGGTTTCCAGTTGGTGGAACAGTTTGAGAAGGATTAGGAGGTGTGGTTTGTTGAAGGAGGGATGGCACTAGGCTTTGAGGTTTTAAAGCTCCTGACACTCCCAGTTAGTCCTCTCTTCGCCTCCTGCCTGTAGATCAAATGAGATGTAATTTCCCAGCTACCGTTCTCCCACCAAGCATGCATGTCTGCTGCCATGCTCACACCATGGTAAGTCCCCAGTCAGTGGCTTTCTTTTTTTAAGTTGCCTTTGTCACAACATCTCTTCACAACAATAGAAAAATCTATGGAAGCATTTTTTTTCAATTGAGGTACCTCTTTCAAAAAAGAAAACCCTTTGTTGTTCCACATTGATAAAAACCTAAAGAACATAAAGTTTTAGTTTAATAGTTATTGAAAATTCTTATGCTCCTTGATCGAACATTGATATGTCATGTAGATTTCAGACACATTATAAGAGTCATTGACAAAAGAAAGGTATTAAAAAATATATACTCACATTATACTCTTCGGACACACAGGACTCATGTGGCTCTTTGGATCAAGGACTCTTTGGTCTGTAGTCATCTTTATTAGTTTCATTTTTCTTATCTTAGCTGTATATACCAGATTATAGTCCATCACTGTACAAAAATAAAGGGGGAAAATGTTAAACAGCTATTCACAACCACAGTCATGAACAGAGGCAGAATGAATGGTACATGCCAGGTGTGAAGCAGCTATCTCCTTTTTTCTCAGTCTTGCACCCAGATCAAGAAAGAGTTCTGTTCACATACAGGGTGGGAAGTCTTACCACCTCAATTAACTCAAGATAAGGCATCCTGTACAAGCATGCCCACAGGCCAACAGAATCCACAATATTTCTTTCATTAAGACACCCTTCCCAGGCCATTCTACTACCTTCTGTCATGTTGACAAAACTCATAGTCACAACTCTAGTTCTAAATTGTATCAGTTTGACAATTAAAACTGATCATTATACAGCCCCTCCCTTAAAGATAACTCTGATCTGCCAGCAATGAAAATGGACATGAAGAAGGACTGGTCATGTTATTATGGGAAGAAATCACAATCCTGGGGAAACCTGCTGTGATTCCTAGGTTCTTATGTCCTGGAATTGGAGCAGCAACATATGGACAGTGTGGGCAAGAGAGTTAGTTTATAAAGAGAAAAAGCCCATAGTGCTTCTAAAAGTATAACAGACTGGTAAACTTAGCAAAGACAGAAGTTCACACTTCTTTTTCTAAGCATCAGTTCTGGTCATTTGTAGGTCATTTATATAACATATACTTTCTCAGTGAATTCCTTAAGCTTTTCTTGGATACCACACTATTTTCTTAAATATATTCCTGCTAAAAAAGTATTCTTTGATATATAATGTATTCTTTGATATATAAATATTGATGCCTCTCTCTTCCCACCTATCTCTTGAGAAAGTATGAGTGTTGTGTCAGGAAGGCTTTAAGGAATATTCTCTTTCAATCTCACCCTTACTAATTTCTAATAATGAGCTCACTTATTCTAACTTTATTTTTCTATTAGGTATATTTTGTTAATGGGATAAATACCATGACTAAAAGTAACTTATAAAATAAATAGTTTGCTTTGATTTATGTTTCTAAGAACGGAGTCTACAATGATGGGGATAGACATCAGGACTCTGCATAAACAGACAACATGACTGCTTCATTTTACGGTTAAGAGGGAAGTTTTATTGTAGATATGAGAAAATAGCCAGAGACATCTAGAAGATTTGAGATCAGAGAGAGAATGTAGACTTAACATGGCCAGGAGATTCAACATGGCAAGGGCTATGTCCTGGAGAGGGGAGAATAACAGTAGATGGAGAATCAAGAAAACAGAGTGAGAGAATTCAGAGCAAAACACACAGAGAGGCAGGGCTGTAGGGAGAATGAGTAGCTGTTGGGGTAACCTATAAGCTGGAGGGGACTTAAGGTAGTGGAAGAGGTGAGAAGGATGCTGGCATGAACTTTGAAATGTGTAACAGGTTTTTGTGATACTTTGGACCTAACAATATCTCAGAATATCCTGAAGATTCATATCTCACCCACAAATAGGGAAAAAAGCAAATGAACAAGAAGTAGGGCAAGGCTATAAATCTTCAGAGACCTTTCTCAGTGGTGCACTTCTCCAGTAAAGCTGTACATTGTACATTTCATATAACCTATAGGATCAGTATTAACAATAGGGGATAAATTGCTCAAAATCCTTAGCCTATGAGGAGCAGTATTTTTACTTAATTTGTTATATTTGATACCTTGGCTACCATAGGTTCATAGCTATTTCATATGAAAAAGTGCATTTAGACCAACTTTATATATCTCCCTAGTCTCTCACAGTCTTGACAGTATTCAAAACCAAAGTTAAAATTCTACTCTGAGACTCAAGTGTCTCTTGGATGTGATCCTTGTAAAAGGAAAACACAAATTATATGCTTCATGCATATGATGGCACAGAGCATACATTACCTTTCCAAAGGGGAGTAATGGGGGCTTAGTGAGGAATGATAGCACCAAAGCGAATGAAACACAACAGGGTAAGCCTCATGCTGCAGCTCCATGTCTGGTATCTGAGCTATTAGTTATTAAGGACTTAGATGACTCTGCTTCTCCGGGTTTGTTGCTGTTTTCAGTCTTTGTGTGAAGCTCTTCTTGGCAGGTATCTCATAGCTCTGCTAACTCCAACACCTTGAGACCTCCACCACAACACAGCTTTCACCTTTACAAATGCACACAGTAGGCTTCCAAAGCCTTCTCTCATGAATACAAGTCCTGACACACTTTGCCTGCTCCCAAGAGATACCTGAAACCACAGAAAAAGAGTGCAAAGCACCCTCATTCTTGCACTGTTCGTGACTCCAAAGCTGCTACCTTCATGGTAACCGTGCCAAGTTTGGCTGCCAGCTTAGGATAGACCCCTTCCTCCATGGATCACAGTTGCAACTTAGATGCTATGCTTTCTAGGAGCAGAAGCTCCTTGGGCCTTCTTTTTCCCCCTCATTTTGGTAGCTGGTTGTAGTCTTGTCCTCAGGGCTCCTTTCCATTCTTCCAGTGCAGAGTAAGAGTTCTAACCTTGATGGTTCTAAGCTTCAATATTCACAGTCTCTTTTCTGGTGTACATTGGGAGTGTCAATAGTGCAGGAAGTGATGAGGACATTAAAGTCCTGAGACACAGGAGGCCTCAGCAGGAAATAAGTTATCTATTAGTCTCTGGGTTAAAGGGTTTTTATTTTATTTTCTAGGGTTCTTATCTCTCCATAATACACACTTTAAGTTTTCTTCTGTCCTGCTTTCTGGTTCTCCTTACAGAAGTGAGTGAGATAATAAGTAATACCCAGTTATGGACTCAGCACCACACTGCCTTGCAATGCCCTCTGATAAGTAAATTAGTAAATTGTTTTTAAGTTCAACTCTGTGCCAATTATGAGAACAAGGGCAGAAAACATCCAGATTCTTCACTGATGCATAACACAAATGGCCTTTAACCCAGGTACTAATAGACAACTTATTTCCTTCTGAGGTCTCCTGTGCCTCAGGCCTCTAATGTTCTCATCACTCCCTGAATTATTGCATTTTGAGATCCTTCAATAATAGCTAATAAAGCTCCATATACAGAGTCAACCAGGTTTTCCAACCTCCTCCAAAGGACAGAATGGACAGGTCAATCACAACAATAACTCCACTTCCTAGTTTCAGCTTCATTTACTGTTTTATATTATGTATAGGGGTGCTTTTCAGCATGTATTTCTTTGTATCATATTCATGTAGTGCCCATGGAAGTTGGAAGAGGGCAATAGATCCATCCATTGGGACTATAGTTACAGGTGTTTCTGAGCTGCAATTTGGAGTCTGGGAATTGTACTTGAGTCTTCCACAAGAGTCGCCAGTGCTCTTAAACACTGATCCATGTCTTTAGCCCCACAACTTTTGTCATAGTTTTGTTGCTGCTATAAATGACATAACCAAAACTAACATGTGGAATAAAGTGTTTGTTATGCCTTATGGTTTCAAGGACAAAGTACATAATGGTGGAAAGCAATATTATGAGGCAGTCAGAGATCATATATCACATCTCAAGTACACACAAGAATTACAGGAATCTAGGAGGAAGTGTGACAAGGCTACAAACACCCAAAGGCAGACCCCACTATATTCTTCCTCCAATACTCTTCTTAAAGAATGATACCAACAAAGATGATTGTTTAAATATTTGATCCTGTAGGGATCATTTATTATTTAGACCACTACCATTACCTTGTTGCTGAGTTGTATGTTTTAAGTCAATTTAACAAACTACTTGAATCAGGATTAAAGAAGCTACTGAATTCTCCCTTTGGAGTTGTGATATTATATTAGAGAAATTACTGTCACCATCACCTTGCCCTAGAATCTATTTCTCATATTATAATCTATTCTACTACTCTTTTTTTATTCTTTCAGTAGTACCTCAACGTCATTCTAAGCATTATATAGGATACCTCAATGTCTAGAAGGTTGCGCTGCTCACCTCATAGTCTTTCTGGATATTATTATTTGGGGGTGTTACTCTACAAAACACATGGATGTTTTTATTGATATTTGTGATAATTATTCTTCACTGTCAACTTGACTGGATTTGGAATAATGCCTGTGGGCATGCCTGTCAAAGATCCTTAGAGTGAGTCTTAAATGAGGAAGGACAATGTGCCATGAATCTGAATGATTCATGTGGCAGAACGCCACAGACTTAAATTACAGACTAAGTAGAAAGGTAACTAAGGGAAAAACATCTTAGAACCAGTATTCATTTCTCCCTGCAGCTTGGTTACTTCTGCAATGTGACCAACTACCTTACATACTTGTGGCTGTGCCTTCTTGTGGTCAAGGACTGTTTCCCACACTTACTCATGAGTCAAAATAAGACATTCCTTCCTTAAACTGCTATTGTTATATATTTGGAGACATAATAAAAATAGTTTCTGAAGGAGAATTGTGTTGTTTATAAAGTAATTCAAGAAGAACTGTCACCTTTATCGTATTGATTTATTGTAACAAAGAACAAATGATATTATTTGGTAAATTTACAAATGAAATCTAGCAGTAGAGACTCTACAGGCAAGAGAAACAGGTACATCCCTATAAAAATAAAAGCAAATAACTTTTTTTCATTTACAGATATTGACGAGTGTCAGTTGGAGCTACTGGTGTGCAAAGATGTGTCATACTGTAAAAATAAAATTGGTACTTACATATGCAGCTGTGTAGTAAAATACCCTATCTTCAACTGGGTAGCTGGCATTATTGATATTGATAGTCCTGAGTGTTATGGTAAGTCTATACATATATCTTTTTCCATTATGCAAAAGAAGGTAGGTGGGTAGAGCTTGTCACAGCTATGCCTCCATTGGCTGGAATACTAGAGTTATTTTTGTACCTCCATCCATCATTCCTTTATGATCTTTTGCAATGCAATGCCAACTAATCCATGTGATCGAATAACCACTTCCAAATTGAAACATTCCAAATTTTTCTCCAGTACAGGTCTCTCATAGTTCTAAAAATGGACATCTCTGATTTTCTTCAGAACTTCTTAGCTTCTTTATCTTGCACTAATACCAAATGCACTTCACATGCCATTCTGTATGCATAGTAAACCCCTTGAGTTCACACTAATACTCCCAAACCTTCCTTCATGTGGCAAATCAGTTTCTCAAGATTCACAATTTATTTTACTGCTCAGGTTACATAGAATATCATGCTTTAAATGATGCTGTGTGAAGAGGTAGTGCTTCCATTTACAAATTGGTTTTAGTGTACAATTTAGAAAGTTTTTTATTAAATTTTTTCATACAGTAAATTTTTACATTTGCCCTCCCCCAACTTCTCTCAGGCCCTCATCTCTTTCCTACTTTCCTAACTGCAGGTCTCCCCCATTTATCTTTCCAAAAACAGTAATAAATCAGAGCAAAAACCAAGACTAAAACTTCTATCATGCCGGGCAGTGGTGGCACACGCCTTTAATCCCAGCACAGGGAGGCAGAGGCAGGCGGATCTCTGTGAGTTTGAGGCCAGCATAGTCTACAGAGCGAGTTCCAGGACAGGCTCCAAAGCCACAGAGAAACCCTGCCTTTAACAAAAAGAAAAGAGATCATGACATAAGCAACATGAAATGAAACCAATCTCTCTCTCTCTCTCTCTCTCTCACACACACACACACACACACACTCTCTCTCTCTCTCTCTCACACACTCTCTCTCTCACACACACAC
>PVIU01027907.1:0-19763 GCA_004026605.1 Ondatra zibethicus | reverse complement strand
TCCACATGCTCACACATGCACACATGCACACATCGTGAAGCACACATGCACCCACAGTTAGACTGTCAGTAAAATGTTATTTAAGGAAGGTTGAATAAACTTTCCCAGAGCTCAGAGAGTGTGTCCTCTCCTTTTCAGACAAGAAAAGCATTTTCTTCCACGTGTTCATGATTTTAATAAAGTTTTGTTGTTTTGTCAGTTTTTGAGATTTTTTTTCAGTGTTATTGAGGTCAAACATAAATGTATGCACTCAAGGGATGTGAATTTGTTTTTTTTATTCCATATTAGTTTGCAATTCCTACACAGCCTAGACTAACCTCAAACTCACTATAACCTTTTGACTAAGCTTCTGAGTGTTGGAATCATAAATGCATGCTATTTTATGTGACACAACTTTTACTTTTATATTCATGGAGAAAATCATATATGTGTGTGTATGATACATACTTACAATTTATATATAATATATGTGTATATTGCACTTTATAGTCTAATTATATGTGCTTGAAGTATATATTCATTATAGAATGACTAAATCTATTTACTTATAGTACAAATTTCCTCATAATAATCACATTTTGTGATAAGAACTGTGAACATACATTTATTCTTCCCCGGCTTCCATCCTCTCATGAGTTTAGCCCACTCTCATACAAGAGTCAAAAGAATGCTAATCCAGCCATATCATTGGCATCATTGCCACCTTAAGTCATTTTTATTCTTTCCCTACAACTTACAGGAAATCTTACAATTCATTATGTTCAGTTGCACAAAGCCCATTGCAGTTGGTTTCAAGTATCAAGACTTAATCTCCCTTATATTTTATTGTGATCCCATTGGCTTTAAAGGCTTTCTCATACTTGACAAGGTCATTTTCACTTTAAGATGTCATAGTTTTTCTTATATCATTTGTTTAAATTTTAATAGGAAAGTTTATTTTGTATCTCTAGATTTTGCTCTAGATTCATATTGCCCAATGTTTTGCATAGCTTGGTTATGACTAAGACTATCCAGAGAAAAGGAAGCTTATGACTTTGTCAGTCACAACTTGTTTCCTGTCAGATTTTATCTACTGCGTTTTAATAGACTTGCAGTCTTTCAATGAGTTTTTCTCTTCCACTTGTTCTTGATTGTGCCCTTTCATTTTAAAAATTATTTTAATTTATTAGATTTTTAAAAAAATACCAATCTAAGTTTCCACTCCATCCCCTCTTCCCATTTCCTCCACACACTGTCCCACCCCACCCCCATCTCATCCTAAGAGAGGGTAAGGCACATTGCCTTGTGGAAGGTCCAAGGCCCTCCCTACTATATCTAAGTTGAGCAAGGTATACATCCAAAGAGAATAGATCCACCAAAAAAAAGCACATGCAGTAGGGATAAATCCTGGTGCCACTGCCAGTGGCCCCTCAGTCTGCCCCAGCCATGCAACTGTCAGCCACATTCAGAGGAACTAGTTTGTTTCTATGATTGTACTTTCCCTGTCCAGCTGGCGTTAGTGAGCTCCCATTAGCTCAGGCCAACTGTTTCAGTGGATGAACCCATCATGGTCTTGTGCTCCTTGCTCACATTCTCATTCCCTCCACTCTTCAACTGGATTTTGGGAGTTCAGTCCATTGATCCTATGTGGGTCATTGCCTCTGCTTCCATCAGTTGCTAGATGAAGGCTCTTTGGTGATATTTAAGATAATCATGAGTCTGAATACAGGAAAGTAAAGATCGGGCCTCCTCTCTTCTATTGCCCAGGGTCCTAGGTGGGGTCATCCTTTTGGATACCTAGGAATTTCTCTAGAGACAGGTTTCTGCTAACCCTATAATGGCTCCCTCAATGAAGATATCTCTCTCCATGCTTTCATCTCTGTCCTTCCTTCCTTGTTGATCATCCCATTCCCTCAAGTTCTCCTCATTCCTCCTACCCTCCCCTCTCCCCCCACCTCCATGCTCAACCCTGCCAGTCAATCCTATTCTCAACTCTCTCCTTCTCCCTTCCTTTTCCCCTTCAACCCTCCCTTCTCCCCCCACACCCATGATCCCAATTTTTTTCAGGCAACCTTGTCTGTTTCCAATTTCCAGGTAGATCTATATATGTTTTTCTTTGGGTTCACCTTATTTTACTTAGCTTTTCTAGGATCAAGAACTATAAGTTCAATGTCCCTTGTTTATAGCTAGTATCCACTTATAAGTGAGTACATACCATAATCATCTTTTTGGTTCTGGGTTACCTCACTCAGGATAGTGTTTTCTAATTCCATCCATTTGCATGGAAAATTCAAGATGTTACTGTTTTTTTTACCACTGAGTAGTACTCTAATGCATAAATGTGCCACATTTTCTCTAGCCATTCTTCAGTTGAGGGGCATCTAGGTTATAACAAATGATGCTGCTATAAACAAAGTTGAACAAATGCTTTTGTAGTATGATTGAGCATCTTTCGGGTATATGCCCAAGATTGGTATTGCTGTATCCTCAGGTAAGTTGATTTCTAATTTTCTGAGAAACTGCCATACTGATTTGCAAAGTGGTTGTGCAAGTTTGCATTCCAACTAGCAATGGATGAGTGTTCCCCTTACTCCACATCCTCTCAAGCACAAGCTATCATTAATACTTTTGATCTTAGCCATTCTGTCAGGTGTAAGATGGTATCTCAGAGTTGTTTTGATTTGCATTTCCCTGATAACTAAGTATGTTGAACATTTCATTACGTATCTTTTGTCCATTTGAGATTCTTCTGTTGAGAATTTTCTGTTTAGTACAGTACCCCACTTTTAAATTGGGTTATTTAGAATTTTAATGTCTAAATTTTTGAGTTCTTTATGTATTTTGGAGATCAGTCCTTTGTCTTATATAGAGTTGGTGAAGATCTTTTCCCATTCAGTAGGCTGCCTTTTTGTCTTATTGACTGTGTTCTTTGCTTTACAGAAGCTTCTCAGTTTAAGGAGGTCCCATTTATTTATTGTTGCTCTCAGTGTCTGTGCTACTGAGGTTATATTTAGGAAGTGGTCTCCTGTGCTCAATTCTAAGATACTTTTGTGGTATTATCAAACAAATGGCTAACCCAGGCCAGATACTTCACAGTTTTATGGGGCTTTAGTTTGTTCCACTATTTAAATGTAAATTTTAAATTTTAAATGTAAATTTCACTTCCTCACCATGTATTATTTATTTTTAAATTTACATATTTTAAGTTGTAATACATACAAATTGGTAGTATAACTTTAATATGCTTTTCTCCAAGTTCTCCTAACTCTTGACAATATTAAGAAAACTAAAATTTGGTAATTAATAATATTAGTCATGGAACATCACTTGCAGCCTTTTAATATTTCCCCACTGAAGACCTTCCGCACCCTGCCTGATATAAAAACACTCAATACCCACATGTAACTGTCCTTTTTTCTACAAATGACTTTGGCTTTTTTTCTTCATTCAAATCCTATACATTGATGTTAAAGTCAAAGTACATTTTTCGTATTATTTGTTTGGTTTCTACAGACCATTATCGTTGCTTGATCATCAAGGAGACTGATTATGGTCAATCTTGCAGTGCATCTTGCAGTGAGCTGTAATACTCATAGGTTTTTTTTTTAAATCTTTTAACAGATGGTATATTACTTTTTTGGCATCAGCAAACCCCAATTGATTTTGGCTGTAAATTAAATGCCCTGATTGCAATAATATGGTTATTTATCACCCAAATCAGCAGTGGTTTTGCTTTGTAATGGATTTAAATAAATAGCTGAGAGAAAAGACAGTGGACAAGTACAATTTTCTATTGTTCACAGATATATTTCATTTATGATCTGAGAAGGACAAAAACAAATACTCAGTTTGACTATGGAGGGTATTAGGAGAAACTTAATTATTAAAAGCAAAGCATAGAAACCACATGTTATGAAAGTTAGTTTTGAAGTTTTGTATTCCTTTGCTGTTTTTTCTTGAGATGATCAAGGGGAAATGCTATTGTTAGTTTTCACAGACGATATTTTGTTTTGTTTTTGTTATTTCACATATTCTCAAGCAGTGGAAATATGGATAATTAGGAAAACAAATCATAGGTTTCATTACAATGCCAACAGAATGTTCTTTTCAAATGATTTATGAAAAGTATTCTGTGACTTCCATTCTGAATACAACTCAACCACAGATACATTATCCTGGCTATTTAAATGTCAACTTGACCAAACTATAGCCGTCTGAGAAAGGGAACTTCAAATGTGAATATGCTCCATAATATCAGGCTGCAGACAAGCCTGGAGGACATTTTCTTAGTTAGTGATTGATGGATATAGACTCACCCTCTTTGTGTGTTGATGCAGCTCTTGTCTTCTTTAAGTCCTGGGTTCTCGAAAAAAATCAGGATGAACAAGTTATCTAGAGCAGGCCAATAAGTCGCACTCATTCATGGCCTCTGAATCAGCTCCTGCCTCCAGTCTCCTGCTCTGTTTGAGTGCCAGTTCTGACTTCCTTTGATGATAAAGTTTTCTAAGTCATATTTATCACTGACAAAATGATTGATATTTCATTTCAATATTGGTGAGGAAAATATCTTTTATTTTAATAATTATCTGACTTAAAAGTGATAGATGTTTCACTTGAGAGCAAGAAACAACTGTATGTAGCAGAATTTTTATTTTTATTTCTTGCATTGGTTTGCTATGATTTTCACAACATATACCATAAGCTGGGTTGCCTAGACAACAGAAATTTATTGTCCTACATTTCCAAGTTTCAAAATCAATGCATCAGCAGGGTTTCTTTTTACTAAAGCCTACGAAGAAAACATCAGCTGCAGGTCTAACTTTTCTCTATTCCAAACACCCACCTATGCATGTGTGTGTCCCAATTTTCTTTCTTATATAAAGTCTGCAATAAAACTAAATTTGGGTTTCACCCATATGTCTTCATTGTACCTTGATTTCTGTAAGAAGTATATTTTCAATATGGACACAATCTTATGTATTTTGTGTTAGGTATTTAACATATAGGTATATAGGGAAACTGTACAGCTATAACATCATTTTTCTCTATTAAATAGAAAAAGATGAAAATTAGAGAAAGGTGGTCATGTCTCTCCACCAGGAGTATCTGGTGTGAATGGTATTTTCTAACATAATTTTGTCTAAAAGACTATTTCTGAATTTTGTTTTATTAATAGCTGTCTGTGAGTATGTTTGTGGGTGTGCATGTCTATGTTGTGTGTTTATGTGTGTGTGTATGTGAGCATGCTCATGCGCGCATGTGTGTGTGTGTGTACATGTACACATATGCCACAGGCAACATGTGGAAAACAGAAAAAAAATCTCTAGGAAACCCTTCTCTCCTTCCACCATGTGTGCTCTATAGTTGGAATACAGGTAGTCAGGATTGGTGGGCATGTGTCTTTACCCACTTAGCCTTCATACTGTCCCTTCAAACAGTTGTAAGATTTTTGGTCTAATATTTACATTAGAAATACTCTAAGTAAAAAGTTTGCTATAGTAGAAATAAATAAGGATGTGCTAAAAATATCCAAGAACAGGAAGGAATGCAATTGCTGAGTAGGCTTTGGGCAGAAATAAGTAATAATAAGTTATTCACTACTTTACCTTAGTTCATTTATAATGAGTGATGCTTATTATAGTACAATTTAGAAAGGATACAAAATCTAACACGTGGTTTTAGTGAGAGAAATAGAATAGCTTACCAAAATCTTAAAATTTTTATAATTACATTCTATAAACTAAATTACTAATGTGATTAAAATATGAAGAACATGTTTTACTCTTTTGTACACTTTAGATTCTTATGCAGTAATTTGGGGAGATGTATTTTATTTAAATGGAAAACTAGATAGTTAGAGGAAGGGGCTAAGAAGAAGTTGATGGACAGATACTGTCTGTGATAATCTCTGAGAAATAATAACCTTCCAAGAATTGGGAGTAGCTACTTTGAAAGGCAAATAATTGGGCACATGGTATTGTTTAATGTAGCAGAGAAGGAAAAACAACTTTAGAAAGAACACACGGGTAGTATCCAGATTCTGTGCCAGATGCTTCAGGAAGAAGTGGGCACAACTATGGAGACCGGCTTAAGACAGAGAGATTCTCGTGAAATTTGTACTGTAGTTTTAGTATTTGCTAAGTTTACAATAGATGAGAGAGAGAGAGAGAGAGAGGGAGAGAGAGACAGAGAGAGAGAGAGAGAGAGAGAGAGAGAGAGAGAGAGAGAACAAACATTTTGATATATTGCATGGCTTGTGCCTTATGCAGTGGGTTGTGTAGATATCAGATGAGGTCGGGGCTGAAGAGAATGATGTCTCAAGGGTTACAACACTGGTTGCTATATCAAAGGACCATAGTTCCATTCCCAGATCCCCAGAATACTAAATGAATGTCAATAAATAAAAGTCAGACTAGACACCACAATCTACCATGAATGAATCACTGAACC
Source organism: Ondatra zibethicus (assembly GCA_004026605.1). Lineage (NCBI taxonomy): Eukaryota > Metazoa > Chordata > Mammalia > Rodentia > Cricetidae > Ondatra > Ondatra zibethicus. The sequence goes on along the minus strand of PVIU01027907.1, from coordinate 13,334 downwards.
GGTTTTCTAACGGTAGCCTAAGAGTCCGGCTCTTCAAAGCCACCTCCAGGGCTCAAGAAAGGAGTCCACAATGAAGCAAAACTGACATTATCTTATGTCTATCTGAGGGCTAAAGGCTCACATACAGGATCCGAGGGCCATGCTCTTTATTGTTCTACTTCTACCTCTACAGCTTCTACTTCTCCTTTTTATCAATTCTCTGTTCCAATTTTCCCTTGCTACCTTGTACACCTAGCTTAAATACGTTTTTTGTTAGTTTGTTTGCTTTTTACAGGAGGCTTAGGCAATAAAAAAAAGTTGTAAGAATTATATCTGATTGGTCATAGCACATTCCTTGGGTAAATGATAAAGAGCCAAGTCATTTGCCAGGCAAGGTTTCAGGTGTAAGATTGTGATCAGAGGTTGGAGGCACAGTGCCCAGATGAGACAAGTTCCAGAGAAATCTGCACAGAGAGTCAGATCTTACCAGCCAGACTTGGCAAGCAAAGGAAGAACTGGCCTAATTTTTTAGGTTGCGTTGTGTTAGTAACCTTGGTTAGAAATTTTCAACTCTGACCTTGTGCATATATACAATGTTTTTAACTTATTATCCATTTACAGAAACATTTAGTGTACTTTGAACTTATTCTGAGGTTAACATGAGGTAATTGTGTGTAGTTTGAGTAAAAGGAACAAAGCAATTTTTAATTGTGTTATAGTCCTCTTGGGACAATAGATCTAGTCATGAAGCAACTCCTAGTTTATTTTCTATATATAGAAATGATTTAGTTTAATGAGAAGTCACTGTCCTGACCACTGTGGATATAAGTGTTCATAAGATTGAGATGCAATCGTTAGATTACACATACATATCATATGAACTTATACATTAAAGTGCAGGTATTAGGGAGACACTATAGCTGCTTTAGCAAATGTGAAATTACAGAGAGGAGCAACAGTCTCCAGAGTCAGTGGTCTCATAGGCCCGGCCTGGATGGGATTCTCCTCCATCAGAGAATCATTCCTCTGCTGGGTTGACATCTGCTGGTTATCATTTGCTATATACTTTCATGGCCCTTGACAGTTTTCAGTCCAACTAGATGAGCATAGTGTGAATTCCAAAACATGTGGGTGTCAGGACAGTCTTCTTGTTGAGACTCTCCCAGATCAATAGTAAGAAGCCAACTAAAGAGACACTATGCTGAATAAAAAGATGGAAGTGAACAATGCATTTTGAGGATTTGATATAACAATATTTAGCAAAATAGTAGGTTCTTCCACAGAATATACTATCTTCCTACTAAAAATTATGTAAGAAATTTGTAAACTTGTCAGGATAAACCTTCAATGAATATCATACATTAAATTTGATATTTGTTCAATACACAGCTAGATTTGTCTGTGTATGTAAATATTTTGTTGCAGCAGTAATTATTTATCTATTGATTAAGCATAATATACAAATTAGACAGACTATATACTTATGATTTGGAAAAGAGCTTAGCTCTGCTGTAGTAAATTATCTGCTATATAAGAGGTAATATAAATGGCAAATGCTTTCACAGATGTATCGCAGATGGATATGTGACATAGTGAGACCTAACTATGAATATTGCTATGCTGGATGCTACGGAGCTTACTCTTTTGGTCTTTTCTGCCTGACATCTTTTCCATTTTATTTGTGCTTCTTCAGTAATAGCATGCCACTCTGCTTTGACCAACCCATCATTGTTCTGAGAAAGAAGATATTCATTTATAGTTCTTATAGACCACAGTTGTTCTCAGACTTAAGATAAGCCAAGTAAGATGAGGGGTCATGACCAGAGAATCTCATCCATAACTGAGCTATTGGCCGCTGATAGTTTCTGGGAGTGAGAATATCAGTATTCAAGGGTAGGCCCCTTATAGCTTGACCATAATCTAGTGGAAATATTACACAACCAAAACTACATGGTCAATATAAATTGGACTTAGTAGGAGAGAGAGAGAAAGAGAGATACAGAGAGACAAAAACAGAGAGACACACAGAGACAGACAGGGAGATCGAGAGAGAGAAGACAATATTGGAAGGACATGGAAATTGAAGTATATCTGGAAGGAGCTGAGGACAGAGGGTGACTGTGATGAAAATACATCATGTCAAGTTCTTAAAGAACTAGTAAAATGTTACAGAGAAAGAAATACTCTCAATTTTGATAATGTCCAGGTCAATGGAAGATCATTGTTCATATGAATTTATATTTATTATTTATAAAACAAAAGGATATCCATTGAATCTGGATAGCTATGATGCTAAAATTCACATTTCAGTTGCCTGGTGTGATGTGACCTGTTTTACAATTCCAGCATGCATGAAGCTAAGACAGGAGGTAGTCCAGCAGTTGAGGGTGCAATGGACTATTCTATGATTTTCAGGACAGTCTGGGCTACAATATGAAACTCAGTATCAACAAACCAATCAACCATCCAGTAGAGAAAACTCTGTTTTATTCTAAGTGTGAATGTATTAATGGGCTTTCTCTCTTCTTTTTCTTAGCATTAAGCTTCCTCACTGCATAACAGTATTCTCGTATATGAGACTAAGTACAAGACAAGAAGAAAATAAATCAGAAAATGTTTATTTTGGCTTATGATGTATTTAATAACATCCAAGCTGGGAAAAGCATGGCAACAGGAATGCATAAGAAGAACTCTTTGCAACATGAAAATTATGGTAACTCAGACAAATTTAGGGGCTCATCTTGCTTTCTTCTTTTTCCTTTATATTTAATCTTGACACTAGCTCATAGATGCTGTCATTCACATTGAGAATGGATCTTCCCTTCTCAGTTAAATATCTGTGAAAACACAAAAACAGACATCCAGATTTTTATGCCCTATCAAGTTGACAATGGAGATCAACTATGACACTCACTCATTCCAGAAAAGGTAAGATTCATCCAAAGGTAATGAAGCTTTCCTGATATGATCCTACTAATTTCAATATTTATTATGCATTTGGATTTTCTACAACAGGTTCTATATCTGAGTTCCAGGATAGTTTTGAGTTCATCATGTAGTCCAGATAGGCCATGAGTTAATCACACTGCCACTTCCTCATCTTCCTCTGACTGTTACGCTTATAGACTTCTATCACCTTACCTGAAAGCTTTTTATTCTCATTCTATAGCATATTTCAAGAGGCAATATGATTTTATTTTTGCCTGGTTGATTAACTTCAAGATTCTGGGGATGTTAACAAAGATTATTGGGGTCTGACTTCAGCATCCACTTAAGATTTGCTAGCTATACACAGTGAGAAACATAATCATACAGCAATTTTCTTGACTTCTTTTCTTAGCCTATGCTCTACCTATCTTCAGGCTCAAGTTATCAGTTTTCATCAGATAATCCTATAATAAATAAATGTAAGTTATTCTTTCATATTTCAATTCCTTATAAATCCCTTGCTACTATGAAGTTTTATGTACTGCAATTGTATGGGTTAATTTTGTTTATCAAAATTTAGTTTAATACCTATATCATCTTCAAGCCTCCAGCATACTTTTGGGTTGTTTATATGCTAGATTACATAAGAAATTGTATATGCCTTTATGTTGAGAAAACAGGCCACGTATAATTATAGTTATTTGATCAGAAGCCATTAAAGTGAATCTCTTTACAAATGTAGTCTCAGTATTTATAATGTTGCTTATATGTTAAAAAATTCAGCTTATGCTTTATGGACATTTGTTTATAAGCATAAATTTATCCTGTTTTCAAACTCTGTCAGAAAATCTTCTTTATTCACTGGACAATCATTAATACAGTGATTCAACTGATGAAAATGCTGAGAATAAATGACTAGGAGACCTCATCCATGGCTGGCACATCTATAACTGCTCCCTTCTCCAGACAGCTCAGGAAATACTGTGAAACAGAGAACTAAAAGAATCTACAAACTGGAAGATTTGAAGGAATGCTATGAAATGCTATTTTTTGTGCATGGCATTGCTGTTACCACATGACACAACTGCTGTAGTTACTTGCAAAGGTCAAGCAGATTAAAATTTCAGTATGAATAGGCATGAGTCTCAAAAGTCCACATGCCTAGCTGGGAAATCTTTGGAGGATGATGGATTTGGGTTTATGGAGAGTCACTTTCCTTTTGAATGTGGACAATGATAGGTTGTCCATACGTTGTGGTTGGTTCATAACCAAATGCCTAGTGGCAGTACTAATGACACACAGTTGAATAAGTTTAGAAATAATGAAAATAAAAGACATTAATTTGGATGTAAGAAATGTTGAGGGTTTAAAAGCATGATGGAGGGGGAAAGTGAGGGATGAATATGATCAAGATACTTTGCATATATTATAAATTTCAAGAATAAATATGATATATTAAAATAAATTAATAAAAAATGCAAGTATGATAACTTCATATATCCTAAAAATACATAATGTATTAAGTTGCATGATTTCTGACTACTGAGAAAGCATTTCCTTTACATAAATTTTATTCACTGGTATGTACTCCATGAAGTTGAAAATTTTATTATATTTTTAGGCAGTGTTTGAATCTATAAACTCAAACCTGCCTGGCACTAACTATAAAGCTTAAGATAGACTCATACTCATTGATATTCTCCTTTCTTAGCTTTCCATGTCCTGCAAAAAGTTGACCTGAAGCCAAGTGGTGGTAACACACATCTTTAATCCCAGCACTTGGGAGGCAGAGACAGGTGAATCTCTGTGAGTTCAAGACCAGTCTGATCTATAAGAGCTAGTTCCAGGACAGGATCCAAAGCTATAGAGAAATCCTGTCTCAAAAACACAAACAAACAAACAAACAAAAAAACACACAAAAAAAGTTGACCTGAGACAGCAATATCCACTCTGAGCTGGAAAATTTTCTCCACACAGACACATTGCATGCTGTTATTTATAATGTCTTTATTCATAGTGTCCAATACTTAGAAACAACAAATATGGCTTTCAATAGATGAATAGATAAATAAATGGTGACAATGGAGTATTAATCAGTGACTTTTAAAACCACAGATTGGCGATTGGCAGGCAGAAGATACTTAAATGCATAATACTAAACAGTCTATCTGTAAAAGTAGTATACTGTTCATCCAACCATATAACACTTTGGAAGGGATAATGTATCAGAACATTAAAATATTAGTGGTAGAATAGAGAGATTGTTCAGTAGTTAAGAATACATTCTGTTCTTGCAGAATATACAAGTTCAATTTCTGACACTCACATCAGTTTACTTATAATCTCTTTAATATCCTGGGGTACAAGAAACTCTTATGGCCTCTCTGGTACCTGTATACATATGAAATACATATGTACATTCAGACACATACACATACAATAAAGAATTAAAAAAAATAGAATAGTAGTGATTATCAGTGGATAATGAAGAGAACATGTTGGATAACTAAAGAAAAATATTTAGATCAGTGGATCCTTTTTTATATAATACTTCAGCAGTGGATACATGTTCATGAGAATCTCTCAAACTCATAGGCTGTGCAGTACCAATTCATCTTCAGTGGAGTTTGGCTAGCTCTATGTATTGAATGGCAAATGAATTATAACAAAAATTTGACTCTTTTAACTGATGCTGATTATTCTATACATAACATTAAGGAATTTTGTGAGTGAAAATAAAAGGCCATATGAAGATAGCTGTGAAAAAAGAATTCCATAAAATTCAAGGTCAGCTTGGACATGAGAGTAGGCTAGTTTGGGCTACAAGTAAAATTATCTCTCAAATGAAAAAACAGTCAAACAAATACACATCAAACATGAACAGAAAAATTAAAAACTATATTACTGGATATTTTTATTATAATTGTTTAAGTTTTTAGCTTCCATAATATTAAGAAGCTCTTCAAAGTGTACCATAAAATTATGAAGTTGGCAGACTCTCCTGAGACATTAAAAATGTTTAGTATGAAAATTTTCACTGTTTTGCTTGGTGAAAGTTCATATTAGTTCTTTATTTAGTAAGAATGAAGGTTGAATAAGTTCACACTGAAGATAAATTACCTTCAAAGTGTTGCTCTCAGGAGTGTGAAACTCAATATTAAATGAAATAATCATAAAATAGTTTAATCATAGTTGGGATTTTGCTGTATTTCTTTGCAATTTTTATCTTGTGATAATTACAAATTAGATGGTTATACCATTCTTTGTTAAGGCCATATTTTCATATATCATCCATTATAAAATGCACAACAGAGAATGCAACTGGACAGGGTAAGTGGAGTAGAATATGGGAGGACATCATAGAGGAGGGAAATTGGGGAAGGATAACTAACATTAAAGTTATTTGAAAATTCCATAAGGAGTTTCAATGGAATTACACTATATGCAGAATAATGATTCACCCAGGTATCACAAGCTATCAAACAATAGTCCAATATTGTTGTGAATTATTCCCTTCAAAATTTCAGTCAGTGGATATTATAGTACTCTCAAATAATATAGATTATTTCCACTGATCTTGGTTATTCCAGAACATGATGTCATGGCCCCATTGCTGAAGATGTCATATACTTTTGTCAGAAAACAAGAAAAAAAAATCATCAAGCATGCACTGACATGGAAGCTTCATGCCTACTGGCTGTCTCTCAGCGTACCAGAAGTTTCTCTGCATGCTACTGGGGGAGAAAAGTTATGGGTGATCTTATCTAGATGTGTACCAGGTGAACAACAATAACAACTGGCCTGTAAAACTATGCCCATTGGTACAATAGTAGCATCAATGTTTTGGGAGTAATGAGCTGCATTCAGAATGGGATCGTAGTCAGTTCTGCAGACCAAACTCATGCCTGGTATGGTTAACTGAACCCAGAACTAGTTTCTGGAGTGATCATAGAATACTGTGGAGAACATCCTAATATTATTCAGCTAAATGGGTATAGTACTAAAATGTACCCAAATATATATATATATCTCCATACCCAGAGATTGGAGCATCTCTCAACCTTCATCAAAACAAGCCTTTTTGTGATAAATTGAGATTACTACAGAGACTCACAACAGGTTAATGCACAGTGAATAACACACCATGAAGTCCTTTGTTAAACAAAGGACATCTATATCACAGTCTCATCCCACAAGAATAAGGGATGGTTGAGGGATTTTAAAAGTCAGTGCTAGAGAACAGCTGTGAAAAAGTGCTTTTCCATCATGACAGTGATGCCGCATATATGAATGCAAAGCAGTTATGACTGCATGTTCAAGGCCTGAAAAGGTTAAGCCAGTCAAAACTGTAGGAAATATGGAGGAGAAACCATGAAATCCCATCCCTAGATGATGTCTATCGACAACTGATAGTTACTGAGTGTGAGGAGAACTTTTGTCTTGACATGTCTAAGATAAGCTGATTATGTTGCCATGGAATCTCTACACCTATTCTGTCAGTTGACTGAGAGGGGGTTAAAAACCACTGAGAGGGGTTAAAAACCTATATGAAGTTGCAAGGGAATAGAGATCAGAGGTATGGGTAAAGTTGGAGGGTAATGAATGGGAAGTCCTTTTTATCAGAACATATTATATTCACTAATTAAACCCTTAGTGAAATGGTAAACTCCCAAATCAAAACCAAATTTAAAAGAAAAACCAAAACACAACAAATGAAAAGAAGAAGAATATTGTCATAGACTCTGTAGTGTGGCCCAGTCAGTCACACTGTTGACTCTTTAGTTCAATCATCTTTACTTGCAAGTATTCATTGTCACAAATTATTGGCCTGGCTCAAGGTTCTGCTACATCACCTAAAGATGGCTCTCAGTGGGATTCCTCTTAGATATGAGGCAGATACAAGGAGACAAGGAGATAAGTAGGATCAGAGTGCATGATGTGAAATCCTCAAAGAATCAATAAAAGTTAATAAAACAATTGTAAACCTTGGACAACTGTATGCATAATACAATTTAATTATTTGCAAATGAAATGGGGAAAATGAAGTAACTATTCATATCTATATGTCCATTTCTAAAAACTTTAAAATTAAATCATAAGGAAATATGTAATCAGTGTGTAAAAGGGAAATGATTTAGAAATATTTTAGTAGACTAGGACAGCTTAGAGATCTTATCAAATATTCAGAATCAAGTATTTTAGGATAACAATTAATATTACCCATTCTGTATTTCCAAATGTGTGTATGTGTTTTGAATATATTGCATAATTATATGTATGTGTCACACACATTGTATCCTTTTACTCATATGTAAATAATTTTATGTGTGTTTATGGGGTCAGATGCAGTAGTGAATATATGTGAAGGTGTTGATGGAGACCAAAAGAGGGCATCAGATCATCTGTACCTTGAGTTACTGTCAGTTAGAAGGTAATAAATGAACATAGGTGCTTGGAATGGAGATCAAATCCTCCTTAAGTATAGTATGTGCTCTTAACCCTGAAACAACTCTCCAGGATCTCTTTTTTTCTCTATCTATATCTTTTTCAGCTTTTGTCCACGTATGAATTTCTGAGACTTTCCTAATAGTATTATGTACAGATATTCTTCTATATGAAAAAAATTGAAGTATTTTTGGAGTTTATCTTTTTATAATTCTAATTTTTACATATATTCCATGTGATATAACAGAATAAAAACTGAAATGGAGCTCAGAAGACCTGACAACTCACCTCACTTCTGACATTAGCAAGCACAGTGACATTGGGTAAGTCAAACATTTCTAGCATTGAGTTTGTCATCTGATAAGTGATAGGGAAGAGGAGGTGAGAGGAGCTGCAGCCGAATGATAGCTGCTGGAAGTTGCAACCTAGCATTCCCCTTTCTATCAAAACAATTGTTTTAAAACTGTCATCCCTTTAAGTCAGAAACAATTATTTTGTTGATTGTTTTCATTATATCTTCTATTCATGTCCCCCTCTGTATTTTTAAAGCTAATTATTGATGCATTTGGTACTTTGGGTGAGAAGGTCATATCTAGTCAAAACATCTTGATGAAATATTTTAATTTATCTTTGCCATCCTAAGCCTGAAAGTTCAGTTATTTTATGGTTTGTATTACGTTATTTGAAATGTTGAAAATTGCTCCTAGGTAAACTTTTTATATCTTACATAGTTCAGTGAACTCAGATTAAAATGTGTGTCTAAAATCCCATATAATCCTAGCAGAGTGCAATTTTTGCCTTTAAGTCTATAACATAGCATGTGTATTCATTTCTAGCTATTATCTATGTATGCAGTAAAGGAGACACTTTGTTGGTTCCTGGCTGCCTGACTAGCTTAGAACTGAAATAATCAGACAGAAACTGTATTAATTAAATCACTGCTTGGCCCATTAGCTCTAGCATCTTAAGGGCTAAATCTTATATTAATTTAACACATTTCTATTAATCTGTATATCACCATGTGGCTGTGACTTGATGGGTAAAGTTCCCAGCATCTATCTCCAGCGGCTCCATGGCTTCTCTATGACTCCACCCTTCTTTCTCCCAGCATTCAGCTTAGTTTTCCCTGCCTAGCTAAGTTCTGCCCTGCTATAAGTCCAAAGCAGTTTTTTTATTCATTAATAGTAATCACAGCATACAGAGGGAAATCCCACATCATATGTCTCTATTTATATATTTATCTATCATTCATACAAATATTGGATCACTATATATGTGTATATATATATATGTATACACATATACATTCATATCTACATATATATGCATCTATCATTATCTATCATTCATACAAATATTGGATCACTATATATGTGTATATATAAATGTGTATACACATATACATTCATATCTACATATATGTGCATGCATATATACATACATATATACACATATATAGTGATCCAATGATCTATCCATCCACTTATGTATACCTCATCCATCAACCAACATATGGCACATAATACTATATATATGTCAATATAAATATTCAGTGTACCACAAATACAACTAAGAGCATTTATAGAAACAACTGATTTGAACTTCAAGTAGACATGATGCACAAATAACATTTCAATGAATCAGGCAGCATACCTTGAACTTTTGAAAGTTTTCCTTCAATGTATAGAACACATGAATTTTACTAAAATGTGCTCATTTCATTCTACTTCTGGACAAAGAAACCAGAAATCATCTGCAGATGTCTGAAAATGATTGATTATTGTATTGCACAAAATAAGAGAGGTTCTGAGGAAAATATTTGAAAACATCTACACAGCAAGAGAAAGAAATTACTCTCTAAATATTTAAAAAATATCCAATCACAGATATAGACTGAAGCACCCATAATATTTTTAGTTATTTTATTCTGAGGTTGCTAACTCTAATGAAAAGGTATGTCAGTCATAAAATGAAATTACTTAAAAGTCAGACACTAATGTCTGATGGAAATGTCTTAGACTAGAGTAAGAAAGTAAATTATTTCTAGACATACCTTTTTATTAGAGCTAGCAACCTCAGAATAAAATAGCTAAAAATATTATGGGTGCTTCAGTCTATATCTGTGCTTGGTCAGTAGACAGGCAGGAAGTATAGGTGGGACAGCCACACAGGAAGTAGAGGTAGGTCAATGAGAACAGGAGAATTCTGGGAAGAGAGAACTGGAAGCTCTCTCTGCAGTCCTGCCCAGACACAGAAGAAGAAAGATGTGACCTGCCCTGCCAAAAAAGGTTCTGAGCCATGTGGCTTAACATAGATAAGAATATGGGTTAATATAAATTACAAGAGTTAATAAGAAGCCTGAGCTAATGGGCCAATCAGTTTATCATTAATATAGACCTCCATGTGATTTCTTTGGGGCTAAACAGCTGTGGGACCTGGTGGGAGGACAGAAACCAGGCAGGACAGAAACCCCAACAAGCAGGCCCTCATGCTACATGACATATCTTCTAATAGTAGATATAACAATAATCATTGCAGAGTAGCACACTAAATCTCTAGACTAAGTACATAATACTCACCCTTTTTTTGTTAATCCATAGAGATTACAAACTATGAATAGATTTGAAAAAAAACATCAGAAACCAGGATCATGCACAGACATCTTATCTATCATATTTTCATGTTTTAATGGCAATTGAAAATTAAATTAATAAATATGTTTTCATGAAAGATACAGTTATTTAATACTACAATAAAATAACTTTAAGTATCAGTCATAAACGTTTCTGTGATATAGAATAATTCAAATACAAATAATTTGGATGGACTTATTCTTGAGTTTAACAATAAATACCATCAGTGATCAGCAATTGTATTCTTACTATTTTCTTTCTTATATCCTATTTGCTTCCACTTCTCCTGACCATCTTCTTTTGCATTTAAAGGAAATTGAATTATGTGCTTTTTGGAAACTCTGCCATGAACTCAGACGTCAATTATAATTTCTTTGATAACTATAAATGGCATGTTTTGCTTCTGTTAGAGGTTATATGATGGAAAAAATCCAATGGCCATCAGTCATTCTTTGTATTCATTACTAAAGGAGACATTTATTTATTAAAGAAAAAAACATTTTCTGAGTACTCAACAACTTTCTGCCATACTTACAATAAAAAAAAGCTATGGACTACACTACCTGCACATCATTAATAAGATGCTAGGGTCGACAGTAATGTTCTATTGATTGTAAATCACAGGGCCCTAATATTTATCTCCTTTCACCCCAGTGTTCCCTCAAAACAGGTCTTAAGTATACTTAAAGATAGTGAGCTGCACATTTCTCAAAATAAAATTTCTGATCTAAGACAAATCTAACAAAAGCAAAAGATAAGGAGTTTCTCTCTCTCTGTCACCTATTAAGGCAGTGTCTTTTGCTCTGGTTGGTCATTGCATATCTAGTATTATGGACAAGTTATGTAAATAATGGAGGACTACTTTCTAATTATTTCCTGTATGAGTGGGGAAATTCTCTTAGAGAGGATATGAAAGACTACATGTAAAACATGTGACCTAATTTAGAGATAGTTCCATTAATTGAGGAGAATATATATTTGGTATCTGTTGGATATAATATTCTGTATTATTTTTTCTTTAAAGATTTATTATGAAAATTGTAAACATTTTTTTCTTTCCTTCCTTCCTTTCTTCCTTCTTTATTCTTTGTCTTTCTTTCTGTCTTTTTTTTTTGAGACAGGGTTTCTCTGTGTAGCTCTGGATATCCTGGAACTTGCTTTGTAGATCATTGTGGCCTTGAACTCTGAGATCCTCTTGCCTCTACCTTCCATGTGCTGGGATAAAGGCATATAATATCACACATGACTACAAGCTTTTGTTTGTTTTCTCTTTTTGTTTCCCAACAGCTTCCTTATAACTTAGTTTGTCTGACTGGTCAAAAGATGAATGATATACTAAGTCATTCACTATTATTGTCTCAAGTGCTAAGCTGATTTTTATCTTCATTAGCATTTGTTTTATGATGTTGGAAACGCCAAAGTTTGAATTATATATACTTACAATTGATTTATATATATGTACATATATTCTTTTTATTATTTTTCTTTTTATATATCAATCCCCATTCCCTCTCCTTCTCTTCCTCCTACTTTCTCCAACTTTTCCTCATCCCTCCTCTCATCCACTCCTCAGAGAAGGAGAGGCCTCCCATGGGGAGTCAACAAAGTCTGTCACACTATTTTGAGGCAGGACCAAGGCCCACCCCTGGATCTAGGCTGAGTAAGGTATCCCTCCAAAGGGAATGGGCTTCAAAAATCTAGTTCATGCACTAGGGATAGATGCTAGTCCCAATGCCAGTTACCCTGAAAACTACTCAAGCTACATAACTGTCCCCCACATTCAGAGGACCTAGTTTAGGACTATTCAGGTTCCCCATCTGTCAGTCTAGAATTAGTGAATTTGCACTAACTCAGGTAAGCTGTTTCTCCATCATGGTCTTGACCCTTTGGCTCATATTATCGCTCCTTCCTCTCTTTGACTGGAATCCAGAATCTTAGCCCAAGGCTTAACTGTGTTCTCCCTTGTTGACTGAGCTTTCTGTCCTGCCCAGTTCCCACAGTCATTAAGTCCCAAAGAAGTCACACATAAGTCTACATTAGTTATAAACTGATTGGCCCATTAGCTCAAGCTTCTTATTAACTCTTATAACTTATATTAGCCCATTATTCTTGTCTATGTTAGCCATGTGGCTTGGTACATTATTCAGGAAGGCAGTCACACCTTGCTTCTTCTGTGGCTGGCTCACGACAGAAGACTAGGACTTCCTTCTTTCCAGAATTGTCCTGTTCTCATTGACCCACCTCTACCTCCTGTCTGGTTATTCCGCCTATACTTCCTGCCAGGCTACTGGCCAATCAGTGTTTATTTAAAATATAATTGACAGAATATAGACCATTGTCCCACACCAT
>PVIU01027906.1:0-19759 GCA_004026605.1 Ondatra zibethicus | reverse complement strand
GGAGGGCAGTGAGCACGCTCCTACTGTGCGGGAGGGCTGTGAGCACGCTCCCACTGTGCGGGAGGGCTGTGAGCACGCTCCTACTGTGCGGGAGGGCAGTGAGCACGCTGCTACTGTGCGGGAGGACTGTGAGCACGCTCCCACTGTGCGGGAGGGCTGTGAGGGGCCTGCCTCATCCTTATCCAAAGCAGTCACCTGAAGCTCGTGGGGTTCAAGGTCTCCTTTTCTGTCTTCTTTCTGCTGTTGTTTTCCTAGTCTACTCAGCAATGGGCTTCTTGAGCTTTTTGAATAGATCTGGAGGCTACTTTGTCGTCCCCCCACCACGTGTATGCATGCATGCATGCATGTATCTATATGTGTATCTATGTATGTCGTTCCTGTGTATAATGCCCAGTACCCTTGAGGTCACCCACAACCTTCCCATCAGGGAAGATTTGTTGCTAGTTTGAGGCACACACTGGTCCACAGGAAGACAAGCAAGTTTGACACAGCTCATGATCTGACTCAGTGACTCATGCCTCGAGCCAGTATGTAGGCCTCACATTGTCGGTGAGTTTGTGCCCGTCCTCTGATCATCCTAATGTAGTTCAAGGCTGAAGAAGTTTGAGAGGGTTGAAGGTGTTAGTGGGGCGTGTGTACCATAAGATCAGCATATCTGTCTTCATACAGTTGCCCGGCATGAGCATTCCAGAGAGGAAAAGGAGGTCATTTTAGCAAAACAATAATGTTTCCTAGGTACCACAAGCTACATTAGGTTCTGTTAGGACAGATCTGATTGGATGTAGAGTGGATTGTTAGCTTTTGTTACTCCCCCACCCCCCAATACATCCCCGGGACTCAGATGACCTGGTTAAGCCTTGGTGGCGCATGACGTTTAATCCCAGCACTTGGGAGGCAGTGGCAGGCAGATCTCTGAGTCCAAAGGGCAGCTCTACAGAGAGAGTTCCAGAACAGCCAGGGTTATCCACGTAGCAGTGGGTTAACCACATACCGACCATAGCACGTGCAATAGGAGCAATGAGGGTGGTGGGATTATACTGTAGACTGAAGTTAACATTGACCTGATTGCACGCTGATCCATAACGTAAGCTTGTGGGCAGGGACATGACCATTCTTTGCCAATGTTTCATGGCACAAATGGTACCTGCGGCTGTTGAACTTCCTAGCTTTTGGCTCATCAGGTTGGCTCTCCAGGATCAGCCGCTGTAACGGACTCCATCTCCACTGTGGTCCTCACCAGGGGATCTGGGTGATGTAGTAGAACTGACTGATTGAGGGGATGTATGTGGGGAGCATCTTACGTATAGGTGGGGGCAGAGGAACTACGTGAAGGCTGTTCAGATTGCTGGGGCCTTGGCTTCATTTTTTTCCGCATAGGGTTTTCGTTACTGGTCTTGTGTGTCTTGGACTTGCTCAGTGAGAAAGATAATTGATCAGCTTGTGGACTGTTCCATCCCGCTTGAACCTCCACAGGGCCTGGCACTCTTGCTATTGCCTATGGTTGGTTACTAACAACTCCAGTTAGAGTTTGGGTCACCTTACTTCAGGTAATTTCTTTCTCTGCACGGTACCTTTGAAGTTTCTCTTGCTCTTCTATTAAGAAAGGACAGCCACTCAGCTCTTCTATTTCAGATAATATAGGCATGCCTTGATTGACGTCCTAGTTAGGGGTACTATTGCTACGATAAAACACCATGATCAAAGAAACTTTGGGAGGAAGGGTTTATTTGGCTTATGCTAGCAAATCACTGTTCATCACTGAAGGAAGTCAAGTCCGGAACCTGGAGGCAGGAGCTGATGCAGAGGCCATGGAGGAGTGCGGCTTACTGGCTTCCTCCTCATGGCTTGCTTAGCCTGCTTTCTTACAGAGTCTAGAATCACTAGCCCAGGGATGATAACCCACATGGGCTGCGCCCTCCCCCATCAATCACTAATTAAGAAAATGCCTTACAGCTGGATCTTATGGAGGCCTTTGCTCAATGGAGATTTCCTCCTTTCAGATAACTCTAGCTTGTGTCAAACTGACATAAAACTCGCCAGGATGATTTCTGATGAGATTCCATCCAATAAACCCAGCATACGCTGACAGTATCATAGGTTGAAAATGCATCCAGGGCTGGAGAGATGGCTCAGTGGTTAAGAGCATGGCCTGCTCATCTAAAGGTCCTGAGTTTAATTCCCAGCAACCACATGGTGGTTCACAACCATCTGTAATGAGATCTGGTTCCCTCTTCTGGCCTGCAGGCATATATGTAGGCAGAATACTGTATATACAATAAATAAATAAATCTTTAAAAAAAAAAAAGAAAATGCATCCAGTCCACCTAACCCAGTGAGCACCTGGCTCCACAGTGCCTGGGACTGTGGTCATTATTTTGTCCGCTGGTCATGACTTGGCTGGCAGCTGCCAGTTGATGTCACCACCCAACATCTCAGGAGCATTTCATGTCATCTATTTGTCTCTTAGAAAAGATCAAAATTCAGAATGTAAATTTGGGAGCTACTGAATGCTTTGTATCACTGTGAAATTCAGGAAGTCTAGACCGGGACTTCCACAATATAAAGAAGGAAGGCCTCTGTGTTCTGTTGGGTCATTTCTATATGATTTGGATAGTTTTTTTCCTTTTTGAGACAGGGTTCTTCTGTGTATCCCTGGCTGTCTTGGAACTTACTCTGTAGACCAGGCTGGCCTCGAACACACAGAGATCCGCCTGTCTCTGCCTCGTCAGTGCTGGGGTTAAGCTGGTTATTTCCATATGAATCTACCCTGGGTGTGCTTAAAATCTAGGCGGCCTGATGGAATGGTTTACAAAAACGCTGAGATGCATAAGCAATTCTTCACGCCGTTCTGGGAGTTAGGCAAGGAGCACCAGCCAGCACCCCGGCATAGGCTGTCGGTGCCAAACGAGGTACAGGAAAGGTGTGGCGTTCTTTTCTCTTTAAAAGAGTCTCTAAAAATAGAACGCTGTTTCTTGCAGTGCTGTGCGTAGGAGGACAGGAATTGGAGGGAATGAATATTCTAGAAGTTCAGTAAAATCTTCAGAGCCAAAATAAATCTTGAGTGCTTTGGGCACTCGATGAGCTAAGTACCAGTTTGAGGTGAGAGAACATTTATGACGAATTCACGGGGAGGTGCTTCAGCTGTGATTTTAGAATGAGACATAGGTAAATAAGTAAAAATAATTTATCATTATTTGCAGTGAGATTCCAAGAGGCAAGTATGTTATAAGTCGGTGCACCATGTCCTGTATGCCCCTGGGGAATCAGGACACAGGCAAGAGAGAGTTTTGTAGGTAATGAATCCGGAACCCAGTTTCTTAGAATGATGTTCATATGACCAGTGCTTCTCTTAGCTTCAAATAAGGGACGCTGATGCTTTGTATTATTTAAAGAGATTCTTAGTACTCTATGGAGCAAACCCCAACTTTAAAAAGGCCTTCATGGTCTGTAGAGATGGCCCAGCGGCGAAGAGCCCACACTTTTCTTCCAGGGGACCCTGAGTTCTGTCCCCAGCACCAACACCAGGTGGCTCACAGTGGCCTGTAATGTCAGCTCCACGGGGAGGGGAAGCTTGACACCGTCTTCTGGCATCTGTGGGCACCTGCACTCATGTGCAGACACACACACAACACACAATTTAAATAATAAAAGCAAATATGTTAAAAGGCCTTTCTATTTTTTCCACCATCTGATAAATTTCAGACAAAATCATAATTACTGAAGCCTAAATTAAAATACAGTGACTTACTAGCAAAACCCCACAAATTAACACGGCCCTCCCCCATGACCACCAATCAAGAGAAGGATAAAAAGAATTGGGACCAGGAACTGGAACTGTCAAGCGGTTGCAAGGTTTTGCCAGGCGATGGTGCTGCCTCTCGAATGAGCACTGTTGGGCTCCAGGGCAGGCAATCCTGAGAGCTGTGGCTTCAGGGAATGCTGCTGAGTCTCTTTCCCCTTCCCTCCTAGTGCGAGGTCTTTCTCCAGTCTCCTGGGACAGGACTTTGCTAATGTGTCCTCATCAAATGGAAAGCATGCAAGACACAGAAAAGGTAAAATCCTCACGTGGACTTGGCGGTCCGCCATGCGGCTGTCCCGTGCGTCTACATGTGACTTCGGGATGCCTCTGTTAGGAGCTTGGTGAGAAGCGGAGTTATGCCATCTGTGCCCATTGTGAGCTGAGCCACGGAGTTTTCCCTGTGGTGACATTCCTGGGAGGGTTGGTGACAAGGCAGTGACAGGCTGGGGCATGATCAGCAGCTGTAAGGCTTGGTAATTGCTTTCTTCTTGATGAACAAGCCAAGCTCCTTGTTGACAACAGAACTAGAGACAAACCGGCTATGTTTTGTTATGTTCCAAGGGTCTGGAACACCCTGCTTCTTGGCGTCTGGCGTTTTGCTCCCTTCTATTTCGAAAGCGGATCGCATGCTTGGGAGGTTTAGACTTTGTCTTTGAAAGGCCATGTGTGTGCTGTGGGGA
Organism: Ondatra zibethicus; assembly: GCA_004026605.1. Lineage (NCBI taxonomy): Eukaryota > Metazoa > Chordata > Mammalia > Rodentia > Cricetidae > Ondatra > Ondatra zibethicus. The sequence goes on along the minus strand of PVIU01027906.1, from coordinate 15,280 downwards.
GGAGCATCCACTGGCGGTGTGTTTCATTTCTCATGAGCAGAGTCTCTTAGTGCAGCCCCAGGTAGACATTTGGATGCTAATTCTCAGGAAGACACTTGCAGCAGGTATTGGAGCTTATGTGTGCACTGGACTTGCTGCTCGTTTTGGCCACTGTGGTGGCTGCTATTAGTTGTACTATTTCATTGCTTTGACCATTTTCACATTTAAGCTTTACCAAAGCTGACCACAGTGTGCCTTTTTCTTCTAGTGAAAATCAGATGTTTGGAGTCTCATATCTGAACTTCAGAACACCTGGAGTGTGCAGGGCAGTGCATTCCAACCCGGGAGAGCTGCTGCTGTCTGGGCCTCTTGGCGTGTGGCTTTTATGCCTTTTATTGTTGGTCCTGAACACCTGCCCCGCTGAAGTGCAGGAAATTAGAATAGAAATGTTCTGTATGAAAATTTTAAATTATGGATTTTGTCTCTTCTTTTCAATGCAGTTTCTTTGTGTAGCCCTGGCTGTCCTGGAACTCTTAGACCAGGTTGGCCTGGAACTCACAGAGATCAACCTGCCTCTGTCTCTGCCTCTCAAGCACTGAAATTATAGGTGTGCATCACCATTGCCTGGAGAGTTTTGATTTTTAAGCCAGGTTTTCAAAATTATCTTGTAATGATCTGTTATCAACACTCTTGATGTAATTATCTGATTTTAAAGATACTTATGTAACATATAGCATATCAAAGAACTTAATTTGTGCTCTTATTCTTATAAGCATATATAAGGATGTGTGTAGTTGTATTTGTTAGGTAGAACATTTTAAAGACAGCGTGGTTGGTTTTCTTTTTAATTGTCACAGTGTTAATCTGGACTTTACCTGTGACCCTGTGATTTGATGGCCTCACCCCTCCGCCATGGCCTCCATGCCTGCCATGCTGAAATGACCACATCCTCCTCAAACATACACTTATTTAATCATTTATATGAGACTGATTGAAATTGTAAGTGAATTGAATAATTCAGGGGAAGATTTTAAGGACAGCAGTGGGATCATGAATAAATAAAAATGCAACATCATACTTTTGCTACCTGGAGCAAGTGTTTAAGTTTCATAAATAATTTCTAAATCTCAGCTAAGCCCTGAAACTGCAAAAAAGTAGGAAGTTGTAGCCACACAACTTTGGAGGTGGTTGGTGGATGGAGAACGATGGTGAAAGCCGATCAGTATCCAACCTTGGCAAGCTTTTCACCGGCAGCTGCTGTTACTAATCAAGCAAATACATTGTATCTGTTATTCAAGGGGACTTGCTTACTGGTGCTAGCTCTCTAGGATCTCTTTCCTTTTTCCTTTCTCCTCTTTGGTTTAAACTAGTTCTTGAATTTAGGAAAAACCCAAGACTCTTAAGGCTTAAGGCTCAGGGAACGTTGTGCAAGAGGGGGCAAATGTGTAAGAGCCACAAGATGGAGAAAGGAGCTGTAATATGCCAGCTTCTAAGTAGGACGTGGACATGGGAACCCTGAGCTCACAGCGGCTTTGTGTGCTGGTACTGGGTCCTTGGCGGTTGGGCCCTCCTAACAGTGATGAACAGGTTCTGATCGAGGAGGAGGCCTGGTGTCACTTTCCCTCTCTCTCCTCCCTCTCCCTCCAACTCCTCCTGTATTTCCTCTACTTCTTTTCAACTTCACAGCCTCCTATAATTTATACACACACACACACACACACACACACACAGACACACACACACACACACCCTGCTGAATTTGTTTAGTGTGTCCATGTGTTTAGGGCTGACTGCTTGGGATCATCGGATGACCTGTCAGGTGGCCCCTAGATAAGACCGATTCTCCCTCTCTTGGCCATCATTAATTGCCTGTAGCCCTTCATCTAGGGGTGGGGCGTTGGGAGTTTTCCCCCATCCATGTTGGCATGTCAACTGGTGGTGTCACTTTTCAGGTCTTGTTTAGGCAGCAACATTGTTGAGATCTCATGGGAGCAGCCTCCTGTTGTGTCTGGAAGACACTATCTCACATCAGGCACCCCACCTTCTGGGTCTTACCATCCTTCTGACCCTTCTTCTGTGATGTTTCCTGAGCCTTAGGTGAAGAGGTTGTATTGTATCATTTGCGCTTGAGTAACCTATGTTCATTTCTCTTCATTTGGACCTGGAATCCAGACTCCTCCCTGAGGACTAGCTCTAATAGTGTCCAAAGGAGCTATGCAAGCTGCCAAGGAAGAAAAAAACCCAAGAGTCCTAGCCAGATGTAAAGCCTATGGATTGCAGTAAGATGTCCTGGGCTGCACTAATGGTACTTTTATCTTAGAGGCAACCAACAGCTGTCTAATTGGCCTTAAGGCCTGCTCAGCAGGAAGGCATTTATACCTGGTTCTGTAACTCTAACTACCCATGGCTCGTGAGGTCATGGGCCCTAGAGGAGAATGCGCTGCTGTCGTTTTCCTAAACCAGTGTAATTTAGTTACATCCTAAATACTATTCCTCATAACCACATACAAATGTCGCTCGTGCACCTCTCCAGAGAAGCTTATTTCGAGCAGCAGATGGAGACTATTACAGAAAGCTACAACAGGTCAAAGTGCACAGGCAAACCCATCACGGGTTGGTTTTCATTGTTTAAGAATTTCATACCTGTGTTTCATTTGCTTGGGTCTAACCCTAACTTCATGTGTTCAGTTTTAAACCCACAGTGTCCGCTTGGGTATAGGACCATGCCCTGGAGGAGAGGTAGCCTCTTAGAGACTACTTCCCTGTGGAAAACTGGCTCTCCCTCCCCAGCAGCCATCAGTGACCACTAACTCCTGAGTTCTGAGGATCAAACTCAGGTCTTCATACTTGTATAGCAAGTACTGACTTAGCAATCACCAAGTCCAGGAGTTTATTTATTGTTTAGAATGAATTCAGTCTGGATTCAACCTCGGAAGGGAAAAAAGTCCTCTTCTATCAATGTGTACTATTGGCTTGTCAGGGGTTTAGCCTCTTTCTTGGGTGAAAATCGTTAGGCTAAATTGTGTAACTGCTTATTCGGGATTGCTCTAGAATGTTCACAAACATTTCAGTGCTTTGGAATAAAACTACATATTTAAATAAAATTTGGTTTTCCATGCATTGAGATTAAGGACGTATTAGTAAGAAATTATTGTTAGGAAAAGAGCCCCAGAGATTTCAGCAATTTTATTATGCTTCTTATAATGTTGCAGAATATTTCCACTCATGACTTGGCTTGCTTACTGAGACATGTCATTCATTTTTTTTTTAAATGGATGAGCATTAGATGTGTGTTGCAATGCCAAACAGGAGCATGTTCCCATGGCTGCCTGTTCAGAGATGCTAGTATTCAAATGCTTCGGCATAGCTGACATGACTCTGTTCTAGCCCTCATATTTTAATCCTGGTCTCTGCCTTCTATACTTTTGTTAGTTTCTTTCTGAACTGTTAAGTACAGGTGTTGGAAGTTCTTGTTAATTTCCAGTTGGAGATGAGATGCTCTCTGGTAAGCTGGGGACACCCAGACATGCTGAGAATGATAGTCTGGGGACACTAGGCATCTGATGGCTTTAATGTTTACTGTGCCTGTGTTCTCCATACAGTGTAAGTTCTGATGCGTGGAGGCCATAGGGCCTCCAAGGATTGCCTTTAGATCTTAGATATGCCTTAGATATGGGCTCAGCATGACATCATCTAGTGAGTATAGCTCTATGCCCATGTGACCATCCTGGCTCCACCCTCCTCACATCCTCAGGGGATCCTAAGGACAGCGGTGCTGTGTCCTGGCTTCTCTCCTCATACTCCAGAGGAAGAGGGCCTAGGTTCCTAAGGTCTTCGAGGGTTATTGAGAGAAGGCTTTACCAAAGGTCCATATGAAGTGTGTTTCGGAGCTTTATCTTTGGCCTAATTGGCTCATTTCCTGGCTCAGCTCTGGTGATGGAGATGGGTTCCCCTTGGATCTGTGGGCAGGCCTAGCTTCTCCTGAGCAGATGAACCGCGGTCAGCTGTGTGCCGAGGTGGAACTGGGGCTCCGTCATCAGGAAGGAGCATGCGCTGGCTAGAGGATAATGCTCTGTGTCTGCAGCACTTAGCACACAGTACTCAGCTGCCAGGAGCAGCTCGCTAAGCTAATTTGCTTTTACCTAATGGTTTTAACTTCTCATGTTCATTTTTATAATGTCTTTGTCTAACTTTGAGTGTGTGTGTGTGCGTGTGTGTGTATACACATGTGAGTGCCGGTGCCTGTAGAGACACAGGCACTGAATCCCCCCAGAGCTCAAGTTCCACACAGTTGTGAGCCATCTGACATGGGTGCTGGGAATCAGAGCAGGAGACGGATCCATTTCCCATTTCGTTGTCCCCTCCCTCACATTCTGTAATTGCTTTTGTTTCTGGGAGATAAACATTTGCATTTTGCTCATTTTTGTCCTACTTCCAAATGTAATGAAAGCGTTTATTTAAACAGCATGTTGGTATCATATAACTGATGGTATTATTAAAAATAATTTACAACGAAGAGAATTTAGAGTTGTATGTATAGAAAGCTTTCCCAGTCTTTCCGTCTAAGGCTCCTTCTTAGTGAAGATGAGAAGGCAAATTGATTCCATTATTTATAACTTGTGAGGCAGCGGAAGTCTGAGGATGCCACGTGGCCGTGATGGCATATGATCAGAATCATAAAATCTCACATGATTTGCTGACACTTGTTCAGTTTAAGGAAGTAACTGTGCTGTGCAGTTATTGTAAGTCCTTCCGCTACTGTACGGATGCCCTCAGGTTGGCAAAGAGGATGCTGGGACGCTTTCCCAGTAATCCACGGCAGTCCGGGTATGTGTACACTTTATCTCCTGATTCCATCCACTGTAATCGAATTCTTCTGTTGCTGGTGTCGTTGTTGGCTTGCTTCAAAACCAATGTAGCATTCAGAAGACTGATTCTCTGACCAGGCCTCTACCCTGCTACCTGTCTTGTAGGAAGCTCAGGTTTGGCTGATGCAGGCTTCTGCACTTACCATCTGCAAACATGTTTCATTGTAGTTGAGGCTACCAACCTGTGGCGTGCAGAGCAAGGCTTAGCTGTTTGAAGACTGAGACTCAGAGAAATTTGAATTGATGGCTTAGTTTGGTGGCCTTTAATCCAGTATTTTGGAGTACCAAACATTGAGGTTTTTGGCATAAAAAATAGTGTTTTAGTGTGCTACCTGGTGGGTAAGAAAACTAAGGTGAGGGTAGGCTTTCCTCTAGATCACTCATGAGGAGATGCGCTAATGCCATCACTCCCCATACAAAGAACTGCGATATGATCTACGCCATTAAACATACCAGCCTGGAGATGCGATCTGTTATAAAGTAATTGCCATCTGCCGTGACTTAGATGTGGTTTCCTTCAAAGGGCAAGAGTTAAAGACTTGATCCTCAGTGTGGCTCTGCAGGGAGGTGGTGTAGCCTTGAAGGAGCTGAATGAAGGGTAGTTGGGTCACTGGGGCTGCCCTTCCCTTAAGAGATGAGGAAGGTATTTGCCACACAATTCCTGTTGGTCTTGGGGTTACCCCATGAGAGTGAGTTATGCCCACGGAAGTCCCCCCCCCCGACTCTAGCTTCTTGTCTTGTGTTGCCATGTGATGATCCCACCTTAATTCCACCTGCCATCAGAGCTTATATTAGATATAATATCATGAGGGGGACCCTTCCCAGAGCTGGCACCATGCGTTTGGACTTTCAGCCTTCCGGACTGTGAACTAAACACATCTCTTCTTCATCAAATATTCAGCCTCAGGTATTCTGTGTAACGGACAGGAAACACACAGATACACTACCCCACTACTTTAAAGACTTTTATTTATTTTTTTATTTCATGTGTACAAGTGATTTGCCTGCATGTATGTCTGTGCAGTGCCCACAGAAGACAAAAAGGGTGTCAGATCTCCTGGGACTGGAGTTACAGGCTTGCAAATGGTTGTGAACTTCCACGTGGGTGCTGGGAACAGAACCTGGTTCCTCTTCAAGAGCAGCCAGTGCTCTTTACTGCTGAGCCGTCTCTCCAGGTCCACCCTACTCCCACACTTTTTAAAAAAATCATGTTCATGTTTCTTTGTTAATCCTAACTAGGAAATTTACATTGTAGGATCAGAAAGTGATGTCAGAATGTCCAGGGTAGAGAGGGTCTAGGGGTCCCATTGTCACTTTTTACAGTGCGTGTTTCCCTGGTTCCTTGCCCGGAGACCTTTCTGGTGTCTTATCTCATGTCTGACTGATACTTGACTTTGACATTGAAAACTTGACCTGGGAACTTTCTGTGTGTCTGAAAACATTCTTAAAATATTATTGCTGCATATTTGACAGAGGCGAGTTTCTCTTGGACAGGGCATATTGTTCTGTAAACCTTAGGAGAGTTTCCAGGGCTTCTAATCAAAACCAGTCCCTTGCTGGCCAAGCAGAGGTTGCAAGTTGACAAGAGACAGGGAGATCACTGTAAGAGGGAAGGAGAATGTCCTTTTAGTATCAAATGACCAGCTGACATTGGTACTATACGTGTATTGGAACTTGATGGCCATGACTGTATGGTTTCCAGGACCAGTATCCATCAGCCTGCTATAAGGAACAAAGAGGAGGGAAGCGGGTAGAGCTTCCAACTCATGGAGGTGAGAGAGCGAGAAACTGAAGATATTTATGGGATAACACCCGAAGCGATGGATCATGAAGTTGAGTGAAGAAATGAAGCTAGAATATTCTGATACCGAGAGAAGACAAGTTCAGTTACTGCAAGAGCCCACTCACCGGTGCTTAATGATGGAGCCAGCGTTTGCTGACATGTCTTGGTTTTTGTAAACTGAGAGGGAAAAGCACCAGCCCATGATAAACGCCCACACTTTGGTGCTCGCAGCTGAGATGACAACCCTGCATTTACACTCCCCCAATAAAAGTTAGAAGAAAACTGTAAAGCTTTGAAGACTCTTGTATTTTCTTTTCTTGGGGGCGAGGGCGTCCCATTTTTAATTTATTTATTCTAGGATCACCTCCTTATGGTTTCCAGAGGGCAAATAAAAAAGCAACAGACATGGTTTCCGACATGAGCAGTGACTGGCGTTTAAAGCATTGCACCAATACAAAGGAATGTCGGTGCAGGCTCACTCCAGGGCACTTCGTATTTATGGGGAATAAACATGGCTTCCTTCCTCCTGCTGGGATGTTCTCAGCATATGCCACTGCTGTTTGGCCTGTTTTCCGCGTAGAAGATATTGAGCCTGGAAGTCATGCTGTTGGTTGGAGTAGGACCAAAACCAGGGGCTAATGGCACATTCTTTTTATAAGTATATATATTTAAGAATTTTAGCCAAATTTTTTTATTATCCTTATACGTGTACCACAAATGTGCCTACTGTCCCTGGAAGTCAGAAGTGGGCATCAGATCCCCCGGATCTGGAGTTCCAGATGGGTGTGAGCCTCTGTGTGGCTGCTGGGAACTGAACTCGGGTCCTCTGCAAAAGCTCAAGTTCTCCTAACAGCGCAGCTGCTTTTCCAGCATCGCTTTGATTTCCTTTCTATTTCGTGTGATGATGGTGGTGACAGTCTCCTGGGTTCATTTGTTCTTAGCTTCCCAGGGTGTATGTGACTGTTCACATGCAGGTCTGTGAGAGGCAGGCTTCAGAAAAGAGACAGACCTCGTGGAGGTGGCCCTCCTTTCGGGGAAAATTAACTGGAAGCCACTTACGAGTTTGTCTCTCTTCTCAAGATGCCTAGATTAAGACGCGTGTTGTTTACCCTGGAATCCTTTAGCCTCTTTCCATAATACCACGGTCTCTTCCAGGCCGGCAATAGGCTGGGCAAGCAAGCACACGTTCATGACCCCGGACCTCTGTTAGAGCAATCACCATGAGTTTTGCAAAGATGCCTGCTTATTCCATAATGCCTCTGCAGTAGGGGTTCACACCGGCAGTGTGTTCTTAGCACAGATCATTGGCCCTGCACGGGTGCGCCTGTTTTCAAAGGCTTCTGCACCCTCCTCCTTCCTCCTGTATTCATTGTGAATCTGGATCAATGGGGCAGGCTTGATGCTACATGCTGGGATTTGCATCTCAAAAGAAAGGGCAAGTTTTGTTTTGTAATTTTTTTCTTTTCCTCTTGCTTCGGTATTTGGAAAGACAGGGAACAATGCCAAGTTTACTTTGTGACTCTAAAATAATAATAATGCATTCATCTTGAGAGTTTAAGACAGTAGCATTCAGAGAACATTTGTGGCCCTGAAGCATCCCAAGAGTGTACGTGTGTGTGTGTGTTTCTCACTGTTAGGTGGAGTGTGAGTGTGAGAAGACAGGCCTGTCTATTGTGGTTGTGGTAGGGTAGGATGTAGGGTCCTTAGTGACATTGCCTTAGGGTTTGCCTACACCTGCCTTACCACCTACTTGCTGTGCAATATTGCATCTTTGCATCGGACTACAGAGTAGGGTGGACCTCCATTTCACTAGCTTGTTTCTACTTCTGATGATTATAGAATGCCCTGAGTTTCAGGAACTGGGGCTGGTCCTGTCAAGAGGACATATAAAGATCATGATGCAACATTTAGACAAGAGGTACCTCAAATATTAGAGTTTGAATGCTGTGTGTATCGTTCTTGCCACATCCAGATACAACCTGTGACATGATTTACTGATCCTAACTAGATGTCTTAGTTACTTTTCTGTTGCTGTGATAAAACACCATGACCAAGGCAACTTAGAGAAGGAGGGGTTGATTGGGCTTATGGCTCCAAAGGGATAGGAGTCCATCAACACACCGTGGAGAGCAACACCTGGGCATGGAGGCTGGAACGGTTTAACATCTTAAACTGTTAGCATAAAGCAGAGAGAGCCAACTGGGAGTGGCATGGCCTATGACTTTGAAACCTTAAAGCCTGTCCCCAGTGACGTACTTCCTCCAGCAAGGCCACACCTCCTAAGCCTACTCAAACAGCGCCACCAACTGGGTACCAAGTATTCAAACATCTGAGCCTGGAGGGGACATTTCTCATTCAAACCACCACATCGGGCTTAGCCTCGTCCTAAATACATCATCTAGATATGAAAATATCATTCCTTCAGAGTGTGGAGTCTGCTTCCTTCTCTTCCCGGTTTTGCAGCCTAGAGCAAGCGAGTCCATCTCTGTGTTTTATTTGCCCAGTGAAACATGAGAATACTAACTGTTCCGTTCTCATAGGGGTTTATGAGAAATAGATGTTAAAAAAAGTAAAGCAGTCGCACAGCCTCCCCTTTTTTTAGTGAGGAGTCACACAATGTTAATTGTTATTAGATTTATATTTTAATAATGGTGGAATAATTAATGGTTAAAATTAAAAAACCACATTTATGCCATCTAAAATTGGATTATGTTATGTTAGTGGGAGATGTAGCTGTCTGATCTGACCAGTGAGGCCCATGCTTTGTAAGGTGTGTGATCTTTCCTGTATTACCCTGGCTACCAGGGAGCTTACTTCATTTAGCCAGTGGTGATGCCAACGTTGTAGGGTTGCAGAGCTTGCTCCCATGGTTTCTATTTTATGCTTCTATACCACAGGGGCCACCTATATTCTCCCTTCTTCCTCCCAGCTCTTTACATAATTAAAAAAGCTGCAGAGTTTCCCAGAATCCTTTATTTCCCGTCCCCAGACATTGGTAACTTTTATCGCAGCACAGGCTATAGCCTGCCAGGCTTCGTATAGAAGTGAGCCATGGGAGAAGAGATCTATCCAGGGACACATGGCAAACTTTTTTTTCTGGTACTGATTAGTGCGGGCAGACTCCTGGTACACCTGGGACCTGCATGCAGCCAGTGCGTTTCCATAATCTCGCCTGCGTGTGGAAAGGTGATAGTCATTATTCTCATTAAGATCCAGGACTGTTGAAGAAATTGGGGGAGTCGTTGTGGCTGCCTCTGTCAAAGGGAACGGGAAGATAGGTAAGCCTACCATATCTTTTACCATATGTTACACTCCCTGGTAAAGTAATTGCCTCGCCAGTATAGAAAGGTGTGAAGCTGGGAGGGATTTAAAAGAAAATCACGTGATGATACATTGTATATAGTAAGTTTCCGGATGAGAGAGCACAAAGACAACAGGGAATGTGTTCTTCAGAAGTCAGAACAAGTGCAATGAACAAATGAGGAAACGTGAATGCCTCTTTCCCTTCCTGGTCCTGGCTGCCTTAATTCTGTAAACATCTGTGATGTAAAGGACATTGTCTAGACATGAGCGGCGGCTTACTGTCTTGCTGGTGGGTCTCGTGTATGAACTGCAGCAGGCAGAGCTCAAGCATAGGGAAAACTCAGTGGGGTCTAGAGGAGTTTCCGGGAAGCAGGGTGTCCTGGTTAGCCTCCCTGTTGCTGTGGGAAACGTCATGTCCAAACAGCAGCTTGGGGAAGAAAGGATTTGTTTGCTATATATTCACATGTCATAGCTTATCACTGAGTGAAGAGACTCCAGGCAGAAGCCTGGATGCAGACGCTGAAGCAGAGGCCATGGAGGAGTGCCACCTACTTGCTTGCTCCGCATGGCTTGCTTAGCCAGGGGCCACCTGCCTAGGAGTGGCACCGCCCACAGTGAGCTGGGGCTGAGCCCTCCCATATCAATCAACAATCAAGAAAATAACCCACAGACTTGCCTATAGGCCAATTTGATGCAATAATTTTCTTATTGAGGGTCCCTCTTTCTAGATGACTTTGGTATGTGTCAGGTTAAAAAAACCAACCAACATGGAGGGCTTACTCCCATCCAGGGAAGCTTAGAGGAGGCTTTCTCTGTCACACTGGATGTTAGTCTGTAGAATCAGGTGTGCAGAGAAATGGGGTGATGAATGGATGTGGTGGGTGAGGGCTGTAAGCAGCCAGGAGAGCCTGCTGTGTACCCAGAAAAAGGGGGTTCTGGAGAGCAAGGAATAACCTCAGAGTTAAGGAGGATCTCAGATGTCAAGTTTGAAGTCTGGACTGTCTTTGTCAGGTCACCTGGAGCTTTGGCACATTACTGATGTCCTATGGAGACAGAAAAGCCATGTGGTGATATTACCTGGTGAGTCAGGTTACATGTTCACCACGCAGGAAGATCTACCAGAGGCAGAAAGGTCACTGGTTCTGAAACACAGAGCATTCAGGAAGGCTTTAAGAAGTCTGTCTGTGCCCAGTTGAATGTAGAAAAATGACACAGGACAGTGTAGACTGTAAGTAACCAAAGAAACAAAAAGGAAGACATAATTTCCTAAGTGTCAAAGATGAAAACTAAACAAAATGGAAAAAACCAACATTATGTAGTACCTCATAAATATGAAACTTTTATGTATTAGCTATATTTATTTATTTATTTATTTATAATTTTAAAAGTAAAATTTAAAAAGCATTAAGTTACCTACGTATCTGAGTGGCTCTGAGCTTCCATATTCACAGCCTATGGTGTCTTGGGGATGTTGATCTTAGCAAAGCACGCCCTTCCTTTGCTATCTATAGTTTGTGTCTGCAGCATGTGCGTGCAGTACCAATGGAGGCCGGAAGAGGGCATCATCTTCCCTTGAACTGGAGTTATAAACCTTTGTGAACTGCCATGTAGGTGCTGGGAACCAAACCTGGGACCTCTGGGAAAACAGCCAGTGTGCTTTTTAAACTATTGTTGGGTGGCTAGTCTGATCTGTGGTTGGGCCTGTCTCGGAGTGACCATGTCTAGGTGTATTGGGGGTTCCTTGTGCGTATTTCATCAGCCTTGCTCTGAGGGATCGATATGACTCTCTCCTGAAATCTTTCTGAGATATCAGAATGGAAGTCCCCCACGAAGTGCAGAATATTTCAAGACACTGAGCTTGACTAGATCCCTGGAGGAGCTGTCTTTCCCCAAAGCATCAGAGACAAGCTGCCCAAGTTTAGAAGTACCAGCCAAGTGGTTCTTAAAGCCACAGCTTCTACATAGACTATGGTATTTTGTTACAGCAGCCAAGTTGGACTAATACTGTCCACCATGAGTAGAGCTTGGAAAAGTGTAACAGGGGGTTAGAGGTTATGTGCTTGTCACACAGAAGTGCTTCACTATTCCTTTGGTGGGATGTGTCCTCAATGTGTTTTTTTTTTTTCTTATAACTAATGGAGACAAGCTGAGGTTAAAAAAAAAAAAGCTGGGACCCATTTGTATAATAAATTGTAAACAGAGGGCATGCTTTGCTGAAGGTCAGTCTTTGCAGCCGTGAGCATGGGAGCATGGAGCCAGTGGAGATATGGGTGGCCTAATGCTTTGAAAATTTTAATACATACCACTAATACATAAAAATATTTTCATATGTGATGTGGGTATTTCCCCCCCCCCCATTTTATTTTATGAGTTTTTTTTTTTTTTGGCCTGTGTGTATCTGTGTACCACATATATGCAGTGCCAATGGTGGCCAGAAGAGGGTGTCGTGTCCCCTTGGGCTGGAGTTACAGTTGGTTGTGAGCCGTGCTGTGGGTGCTGGGAATTGAACCATGGTCCTCTTGGAGAGCATGCGGTGCTCTAAGTCTCTGAGCCATCTCCCTAGCCCTATCACGTGATGTTTGAATATAGATATACATTATGTTCAAACCAGGGTTGACACGCCTATTTCTTCAGAGATGTATCATCTCTATAGAAGTTCATGATACTTCTAGCTCTAAAAGACTATATCCTATAGTATTTTCAATCATAGAGCTTAATTTTTTAATCAAAAACTTAGATATACAGTTGAGCTTAACGACTTGATTAATTTAGGATTGGAATCAAAGTTGGAGGCCCTACTCTGGAAGCAATAAAAAAAAGTAAAATAAAACAGAAAAGATAGGAAAGAAGAATCAAAGGGCCTTAGGGAGTATTTCAGAGCCTAGAGCCAGCTGGTCAGAGTTAGTGCTCTAGAAGGATCTGAGGACTGAGATGCAAGCCGCATGGGGTCAAGTTGTGCTTAGAAGAGCAAGGGAGCCAGGATCCTCTGCTGCCATGGAGGTGGTCCCTCCTGTTGGAGGCTGCTCGTTCGTTCCTGGCCTCCCTGACCGTAAATAATCACACAGAAACTGTATTAATTACAATACTATTTGGCCAATAGCTTAAGTGTATTGCTAGCTGTTGTGCTTTTTTTAAAAAAGGGGTGCCAGCAGCTTGCTGCAGGTCCCCGAGACCACATGGTCTCCAGGTCTCAGCTTGCAGCAGCTTGCTGCAAGGGACCACGTGAGCAGCCGGGCAGCCGGGCCAAGCGCAGCGCAGCAGGATGGCAGGCAGCGGTGGGGCGCAGAGCAAGAGCAGCGGCGGGCATGGCAAGAGACTAACGGACACACCATATAAAGTTAAACATTTATTAGGAAAGAGAGAGAGACAGAGACAAAGACAGAGAGATAGAGAGAGAAGGGGGAGAGGGAAGAGAAGCGGCCGCTGCTCCATTGAGAGCAGAAGAGGAAGTGGGGAGAGAATTGGGGTCAGAGGCTGGAAGCTGGAAGGGAGTGGGCGTGACCTGTCTCTTAAGGGCATAGGCCAATAAGAGGCCAATACTACACTAGCTAGCTCTTAAATTTTAAACTAACCCATTTTTATTATTTTATATTTCACCACGAGGCTTGTGGTGTACTGGTACTGTCCAGCGGGCATCTTTCTCCTCTGGCGGTTACGTGGCATCTCTCTGGTTCTGCCATCTTTATTAACAAATGATAATAAAGTGGTCACTATCCCAGATGTCCTACCTCCCAGATCTGACCACAGGGGACCGCTTACAGCACTTTCCTGAGCCCTGGGGAAAGCAGCCTGCTCAGAGGACACAGCAAAATAAGCCTTTTATTGATGTTTTTGTTTGTTTGTTTTGTTTTTTTGAGGTAGGGTTTCTCTGTAGTTTTGGAGCCTGTCCTGGGACTAGCTCTTATAAACCAAGCTGGCCTTGAACTCCCAGAGATCTGCCTGCCTCTGCCTCCCAGGTGCTAGGATTAAAGACGTGCGCCACCACCGCCCAGCTCTTCTTGCTGGCTTTAAAGGGACACTGTTTCATAGGTTTTATTGGTTTTTTTTTCTATTCTGTGTGATAATGAGTTATGCTTCTGTTGGGATTGAAAGTGTTTTAAAGACTTTTATAATACAAAAAACATGATAGGTGTTTTAAATTTAGAGCCAAGTGACTCTCAATGCTAATTAAGCCAGTTAATAGAATTATATTCATTCTTTTATATTAAATAATGCTCATAAATTATGTGTATCCATTAGAAACTATGGGGAAATTTACTTTATGGCTGTTTGAATATTTGTGTCCTTAGGATTTAGTTCACTTCCTGAGGGTTCATGACTGTGAGAGCTACATTCTTGAGACATTGAGGCCAAAGTCTTGTGCTGTTTATTTTTCTGTCCCTATGGAGGCCATAGAAAAGCAGGAAACCTCCGTTCTCTATGGTGGTAGTCAGGGGCACAGATGTAAGTGTACGTGAATTGAGTTAAACACAGTATCTCTCTGGTATGTTGGTTTCATTTCCTTTAGCTCTATAGTCAGCTGTGGGATAGCTCAGTCATGATAACAAAGATAAGGAACCGGTCATTGGATGGCTGGATTGAGTGTTTATGCACCATAGAACAGTACTCAGCCACAGACAAGAACAGTCTTGTCATTTACAGCAAAACCGCTGTCACTGGAAGGCATTCAGTTAGGTGAAATAGCGCAGACCCAGGCAACCAAAAACAACCTGATCTGGATGCAGAGCAGTGATTTCTGGAGGCCCCAGGGGTTGGGTAAACGGGGCACAAACAATCAGATGGAGGCTAGCGCTGATGTCCTGCAGAGCAGTGAGTGGCTGAGTCACAGTAACCTATCAGTGTCTTATTGTCTGAGTCAAGAAGAGAGGAGCTGCTAACATGGTGGGGGAGAAGTGTTTGTGTTGAGTGTGTTTAACAAACGCTGTGTACATATGAGATAGCATACCGGCACCATCAAGGTGCAGAGTCACTGCAAGCTACTAAAAAGTTGAGAAAAATGTTGAGTATGAGCAATCCAGTTCCTTGGTTTGGCAGTCATATTTTCTAGTCTTGCTCGCCAACAGATAGCTCCTCTAAGAGATGCATGGGCACAGAACACTCCCATTGAGGGAGGTCTGGTGGATAGAGCTGTAGGGGATCATTTTTCTCTGCCTTCAAATAATTTTAATCTATTTGAGATCTAGAACAAAAAGATAGGAAAAGGGAAAGATAAAAGAAAATGTGGTTAATGTTTTATCAGCAGTGTGTCTGTGTAGCACTTGATTGATTACCAGGGTCATTTATTGATTGTAAGTGATGGAGGTGCTAGTCTGGGGGGGGAGGTAGGGGAGGGCTGGGGTGGTCAGGT
>PVIU01027905.1:0-19764 GCA_004026605.1 Ondatra zibethicus | reverse complement strand
TAAATAAAACAGGACCAGGACAACTGAAGCTATTCACTTAGAGTCTACCTGGGTCATTTCACAATACACTTGGGACCTTGACTATAATTGTACTGACTCCCTAATATGAAAAGCACCCCAGCAGTTTTGCAGTGTTAAGTGTTCAGTCATTTGATGGAAGAACAGGTTCTCCTCCCCAACTTGCTTAGCTCATGTCCTATACCCTTCCGAATTCTTGCTTTGCATATTTTGAAGGAATGATTTTAGTAAATACATGTAATTTCCATGAGAATTAAGCTGAGCCTTTAAAATGTCTCCTTAGTAATGCTATTTCTTAATAGCCTGTTTAATCTTATATTGATCTAGCTTTATCAATTTTCTTCTAATTAAGGTTTGTGGAGTACTATTATCACATTTTCCATAATTTTATGTTTTCAATGTCTCCTATAATTGCACAGTGCTCTTTTTCTTTATCCAGTTAGATCACATTTTTCTAACAGTTGAAGCATTTGTTTTATATAACATAATTGCTGTTCTATTTGAATCAAAGTCTATCATTTTTAAAGTGTATTCTATTTGCCTTGCTTCTTCCAAGTTCTCAGTTCTCCCCTTTCTTGACTTCTGTTGCATCACATCTTATTAGACTATTTTCTCTGGACATTAAAATAGAAATCATGTTCTATTTTATCATTCTAATACTGTTTACCATAGAGATTAATGTTTAAAATTAAAAGAACCTCTACCCTTTCCTACAATAATGTAAAGGCCTTGCAATACGTAAACTTCATTTATACCTTAGCTCGTAGTTTGTTGAATTATGTGAGTTATGTATGGCTACATAAATACACACATACCTTTATCTATCTACCTATCTATCTATCTATCTATCTATCTATCTATCTATCTATCTATCTATCTATGGCTCAAGAAAGTATTATCATTTCAAAAATACATAATAAAGCTATGATGTGGGATTCCCCTCTGTATGCTGTGAATACCATTGGTTAATAAAGAAACTGTCTCAGGCCTGTGAGGGGCAGAATATAGGTAAGCAGGGAAAACTAAACTAAAGGGAGAAAGAAGGTGGAGTCAGGAGAAGCCATGTAGACCTGCCAGAGAAAGATGCCAGAACTGTACCCGGTAAGCCACGGCCTTGTGGCGATACACAGATTATTGGAGATGGGTTATTTTAAGATATGAGTTAGCCAGAAATATGCTTAAGCTATTAGTCAAACAGTATTGCAAATAATACGGTTTCTGTGTGATTATTTTGGGGCTGTGCAGCTGGAAACAAACAAGCAGCCTTCCTATAACAAAGTTACATGTTACAGTCATGTAGATCATATTTGTAGGTGAGCATATTGTTGAGATTTCATGGGTATGCCTTCCCTGTCCTATAGAGAAGGCACTATCTCACAGCTGATGTCCTGGTCCTCTGGATCTTACAGTCTCACCTCTTCCCCTTCCATGTTGTCTCATCAGGTTGAGGTATAGGAGCTGTGTTGACTGTTTTCTTCCCAGTCCCACAGTCATTCAGTCCCAAAGAAACACACAGAGGTCTACATTAATTATAAACTGGTTGGCCTATTAGCTCAGGCTTCTTATTAACTAATTCTTACATCTTAAATTAGCTCATTCTTCTTGTCTATATTAGCCATGTGGTTTGGTACCTTTTATCAGTGAGACCTTCTTATCTTGCTTCCTCTGCGTCTGGGTGAGGACTGCAGACTGAGTCTTTCTTCTTCCCAGAATTCTCTTGTTCTCATCACCCCACCTCTACTTCCTGCCTGGTTGCCCCGCCTATACTTCCTGCCTGGCCACTGGCCAATCAACGTTATATTAAACCAATACAAGACCATTATCCCACTGCAGGGCTTCACTGTAAGTGTCAATGTATCAGTCGTGGTTGGCTACGCCAGAGTCTGTTGTTCTCTGCATTTTGAACAGCAATGTGGCTGGGGAGAAACTTACAAGAAGACCTTTCTACTAGATGGAAAGATGCTTCTAATCCCAAATTGTTAGCCTTAAAGACAATACAAATGAACAACACTAAGTGGCCTCAGCAGAATATATATATCCTATCCAGAATCACTATTATTCTACCTCCAAAGGAAAAGGAAGCATCCATTCACTTTTTGTTTGATGCAATGTGTTTGCAACACCTCCTCCTAAGATTGCATTGGATTTTTAGAATATTAAAGACAAAAAGCAAACTCTAAAATTGAGGAGTCAACCATAAAAGACCGCAAACCAGATTTACAGCGTCTTTTAATGATAACAAAGGATGCAGGAAGCTAACTGGATAAAGTTGTTAAAGTATTAAAGATATAATAACTTTATATCAACCAAACTACAATTCAAATTTGAGAGCATGAAAAGTAATACCAGACATAACGGTCTCAAAGACTTTCTAAATGGTTACTCACCTGATAGTTAATTTTGGATGAAATCATTAAATGGAAGAAACCAATAAAAAGGATAGTCAGAGATATTTAAATGTTATTAAGTACCTATTAATAACCAAGGCCACAGTTCACAGCCATGGTAGGTCAGGATGTGATGAACATGCCACAGCATCAAATGCTTTTTCTTTAGGGTCTAATGTAGCCATCAGTTTAGAAAAAATTTAAACTATGAAAATTTTGATGACAATATAGTGGTAAGGTGTTATAACAAAATAAATGAAAAATGTGTAAACTGTCATTGTAATTTTAGTAATCATAAACATCTAAAACTCAATAGGGAATAAGAAAAAGTGACCTAAAGCTCAATAGGAAATAAGAAAAAGTGACCAACTGACTAATAAGTAAAAATCCAAATTTTCCCCCATATGGGGGTGGGGGAAGCATATATGCACATAAAAATTGGAAGTAAAAATACAGAGTGCACAACTCATGAAGCTTCTTTCTGAATATTGGATATATAACTCTTAAGTGATTCAGTGTGTTTACTAATAGAGCTTATCTTTACGGAGGAACTTATGAGAACCATCCATATTATGTATGCTACAGCAAGTTTTATCATACAGATGCATGATAAAAACATAAAAAATATAACTTCTCTCTACAAATAGGGAGATTATAATGCACATTTTCCCTTTAACTATTGATTAAATCTAACATGCTCAGTAAAAGAATATTTAGAATTAGATAAGTTGACTCAAATAGTCTGTGTAGAGTGCTCTGCCACCAAGAATGTGATACTACCATTCCTCTCTACTAAATACAAAACATTTACCACCGTGGATTATGTGCTAGGTGAGAAATAAAGTATCAGTACATTGCATGAATAGATACTATGCAAACCATGATCCTCATGATCACATAGCAATCAAGCTAGAAGTTAATGGTTCAAAGTGAGCTGATGATGTCTACACATTTGAAAACACCACCCTGCCACTAAACGATATTTTATAAAATATAGCTTTATATACTGTATAAAATGTAGTTCTTATCTATGTTATTAGAAGAACAGTAGCTGACATGAAAACTGCCAAGTCCTTAGAAAAGGACTTAAAATATGACAAAAACTAAACACAAAGAAGGTAACAGGAAATGGATTAAAATAACAAATAAGTATTGATTAAATACAAATCAACAGAAAAGAAAAACAAAGCCATGAGTTTATTAAGATAAGAAGTAATAAGGTGGTAAACTCTGGCAAAATTAATGAACAGAAACAAAAGATTATAAGCAATATGATGGATCAAAGTAGACACATCAAAAGGTAGTGATTGAACATAGCACAGTAAACAGTTATGTGTAACCGTGTGACTCTCCTGGGGAAGACATGACAAACATATTTTCACTCCAGACAATGGCAGACCAAAGAAATGATTCCACCCTGGATGTGCTAGTGAACCAGTGAGTTTATTGGGATTACTTAAAGGAGTGTGGGTGACTCAAGGGAAGCTGCCCCAGCATGGATGAGGGAAAGGAGAGCTAGAGTTCCCTGCAGAGTCTGGGTGGCTGCTCTGCAAGGCCAGGTTCCTCCCCCTCAGGGCTCAATACCTCTAAAACCCTAGGTGGGAGTGGGGGAAACGGGAGGAGGATAAGGGTGGGGTCCCGTGAATCTCTAAAATCCCAGGGCTTCCTTTGGTTTGTAAGTAACATTTAGTTCACGATCACTTTGTTTCTTGAGTCTTGTGCCTCCCCCCTTCCATTCAGGTGTCAGGGGCCAGCTTCGACAAAAATATCTTTTGTCCAGAGTGGAGGCATGGGAGTTTAGAAATATAGTAAATAATACCAAGATGCGAAAGAAAATAATATAACGCAGAAACATATAGGATAGTATCTGGAGGGAATTTCAGTGAGTACTGAAAACTGGCCCATGTTTTATTTTCCAACAGCTTAATATACCCCTGATTTCAAAAGGTAGGAGTAGAACAAAAGGACTGCTTTAACATACAAATTGAAAGTCATGGGGGTACATTAACTGCTCCTGCCCCTGACTCATGCCCTACACTCTGTAGGCAAACCACTCCCTGGGTGGAATCCCAAGTAATTTCCATAAAGGGAACTGGAACTTAGTTGGAGCCTTATATTTCAGGAGCAAGAGGTCTGGCAACTAGCCACACCTGTTGACAATAGCCTTGAGGGAGCAGAACTCTGATTTACAATTAGGTGGGACCTTTGTTTGAGTTAGAAGCACAATAACCTTGAATGAACTAAAAACAAGACCCAAACTCTCTGACCTTTAGACTCTTTGGGACTCCACAGTCAGGAGGATACGTTTCAAAATGGAAGAAACAACATGTTGTGCAGCTATAACTATAACTATGTTATAGTTTCAACACAGGCTGGAAATGCTGAAAAGCAAACATTAGTTTAGCAGTTTAAGTAGTAACTAGTATAGATAGGTTGAATTATCTTATATCTATTACTTTATTTGAAGGAATAATTTACCTAAAACAAAAACATAGCAAACCCTAGGTATTCTATAAGTGCTTTCAGGTGCTTTGTGGGGAAATTTCTCCAAAAGTCTCAAGAAAGATTGTAGTGCAATTTTATGTATATTGTCCCTGGCAATAAAAAGATAGCAGTACATCCCAGTACATTGTAGGAGGCCAGTATAATGAGGCATCAAAACCAAAAGGAAACTTTAGATAGAAAGAATATTGTAAAGGCCTTTTCACTCAATAAGTCAGCTACAAAATGTTCTTAAATCAAATTTTGACCTCCATATAATATTTAATATACCATGGTTAACACAGGTTGATTTGAGTTATATTATACAAAGTTTAATATAAGAAAAATCTAAAACTTTAATTTGCCACATTGAAAGATTAAAATAGGAAACTCATTGGATCATTTCAATAATGACATGAGCTTTATTAAACGTCAAAAGTTATTTATTATATTCATATTGAATTTGAGGAGAAAAATATGAAATCTAGTAAAATACTTATTTTTAAAAACCCTTAGAGGAAACTAGAAACATTGTTTTTAAATTAACTAATGAGATAAGTATGTTCACTTTGCTACTTTTAGTTAACACTGTATTAGAGTTCTTGGATAGTTTAATAGAATTAGATAGGTAAAATTAGTATATGAAAAGATAAAATAAGCCTGTCACTTTTTTTCCCATAATTTTCTATGGGAATCTGAAAGCTTTTAGTATTGTTAAAAGGCATAGAAAAAATTTGAGCAAGGTTTAGAGAGTGAAGATACCAAAAGTCAGCTACATCTCCATACATCAGGACCCAAAATCAAAATATATAATTGCAGAAAAATATAGGTTATGATATTGTCAATAAATGTTGAGTACATCAAAATATAGAGAACAAAATATATGCCTGTCATTGTGATGATATTTTGTTTGTGATCTAACAAATAAAGCTGTCTGAACATCAGAGTGCAGAGCTAAACCACTAGTTAGCTGTGGAGGCCAGGTGGTGGTGGCACACACCTTTAATCCGAGCACTTGGGAGGCAGAGACACACAGATCTCTGTGAGTTCAAGGTCACCTTGGGCTACACAAGATTGATTCAGTGTAAAAGAGAAAAAGAGCTCACATCTTTGATCCCAGCATTTGGGATCACATGTGTTTAATCCCAGCACTAGGGAAGTGAAGACAGGAGTGATATGGCTGGGCAGAGAGGAGAATATAAGGCAAGAGGAGACAGCAACTCTGAGGATTCGGGGAGATAGGATCTTGCCCCTCTTTTAGTCTAAGGATTCACTAGAGATAAAAAAAGTCTCTCTAGTGCCTCGCTCCTTTACTTCTCTGATCTTTCAGCATTTACCCTGATATCTGACTCTGGTTTTTTATTACTAAAACCAATTAGAAATTGTGAACATGTCATAGGGAAAATTTCATAACAGTCTTAGCTGACTTAAGAAAAAGGGTAAATAGATGAAGAGCTATTCTGTACCATTTAAAGCACAGAGGAACTAAATACTCGCCAAACATTCCATCTCCCCAAAGTAAAGCAGATATTTACTTTAATTCTAAGCAAAATGTGGAAGGAATTGATAAGAAAATTTTAAGATATGTATGGAACTGAAATTGCCCAAGGTTAACCAAGTGCTCCTGATGGGGAACAGAGAGCAGCCACTTATAACTATAGCTTAATGTGGAACCATAGTAATCAGGACACTGTGACTCAACAAAGCGGGGACAAACAAGCAAGAGAAACAGAACAGAGAGCACAAGAGATCTGTGATGTAACTGGTATGTGATAAAAGATGGCATCTGGTCAGTGGAGAAATGGAGCTGCCAGATGAGTCTACCTCTGCTGAAAAGCAAAACTGCACCCCTAAGGGAAATATACGTCAAAGCAAAAGCTAAGCTCTGAGCGGAAAGTCAGCAACTCCAGTGTCAAGCACAGCATTTGAAAATTTATAGTAGAAACTAAAGTAAATGTATTTTAGATGTGAGTAGGAAGATATTTCTTTAAAACAACATTGTCTGCTAAAAACACCATCCCTCCATCACCTAAATATATTACTAGTCTTAATGTCAGAAGTAAACATAGAGAGTGAGGAAAAAAACTGTTACCTGGAAGAACACAGTTACAATACACACAAGCGGTGAAGAATAACTGTAAATTACATATGTATATATTTATATGTACACACATACATATAATTGAGGGGGGTGTCTAGAAACTAGTAAAGGAGACAGAATTCAACTGCAATAGGAGTAAGGATCAAAAGCTAACATTTCACATAACATACTTAGTACATGTAGAAAGGTGTTCAGTATTATTAGTGAACAAAAGAAAAAGCACATTTAAACCACATAGACAGCATGTGGTTTCCAACGAAGGCAAATTTAAATGTCTCCATATGCATCCAAAGTATCTCTTTTATATTGATGGTAAAACTGTAAGTCACTTCAGGACAAAACCAGCTTGGCATTGTACCAATATGAGAAGAGTCATAATCTGGTGACTGGGAGCAACTTCAGAATACAAATACAAACATTTTAAATATCCAAATAGATATTTGAGAATATTCCAATTAATTTCAAAATAACTGAAAAGTTTTAAAAACTTCCCGTTAATGGCAAAGGTAACACATACTTTTCTATTTGTAAAGTAGAATTATTACAGACAGGTTGAAAAACGTGAACTATACTAATGGACCGATTAGCAGTATAAATGAAAACTCAAAGCTCAAAAAGATAAAGCATTTAACATTCTTTAAATAGGAAAAAAATGTCTAAAAGAGGAAGATAAAGAAACAATGACTTAGGAAACAGCATGATGGGTGATCCAGGATTTGATAACATCACTTCATAGGGTTGACTATCACAGGCATAGATGCAGGTTATTGACCAGCTCAAAAATCAATAAAAGTTACTATGAAAAGTTCGATAATGAAGATGCTCAGGTTTGTGTCCATAACAGATAATGAAGATGCTAGGGCTCATGTCCATATACACTCTCTGCCATGCATCCCACTTCCCCTCTTTTTTTGTTTTTTCTTTTTTAAATGAATAGCCCAAGCTGGCCTTGAACTCATCATCCTCCTGCATCTGCATCCTTGAGCAAATTCTGCCGGTGTGTGCCACCACAAGCGATCACTTTCCCTCTTTTAAAAATCAACTGCTTGAGAGGCAAAACTCAGCCTTAGCTTCTAATCCATATAAAAACAGCCTACAATCTATATAGACTATATAACCAAGCTATAGTTTGCCTGTCTGATTCTGATTTCAACTTGGTAGCATAATCACAGGCTTACTAGTCTAGAAAATGACCAAAGCTTAAAGGATAGTTTCTTTGTCCAAACAGAATCTTCACACTTGATCTTAGCCAAAACACCGATAAGGAATTAAATAAATCATTTTATTTTTTGAAATTATAATTGCGTTATTTCTCCCTTCCATTTCCTCTCTCCGAGTCCTCCCATGTACTCTCCACCTTGCTCTTTTTAAAATTCAAGGTCTTTAATTGTTATTACATACATAGGTATATTTATCTATTTCTGCACATTCCTAAAAACATAAGTTCAGCTTGATTAGTCTGTATAATGCTATTTGTGTATATTTGTTTTCAGGGATAAGCATTTAGTATTGCAGAATCAATTGGCATGCTCTCCCTTGGAGAAGACTGTTTCTCCCACTGGTAGCTGCCGGTCGTTCCTGCCTGCGCTGAGGCCTCGTGGTCTTTCCGCCATCTACTTTGGCAGCTCTACTGGTTTGTTGTTCAGCTCATGTTTGTCAGTCGTGTCAATGGTGCTTGCTGAGTGTGACTTCTGACATTTCTAGAGAATAGAATCTCACAACAAACTCCTTGATCTTCTGGCTCTTACAGTCTTTCTGCTCCCTTTTCTGCGAGGTGCAGAGGTTGTGTTATACATGTATCAGTTGAGCCTGGGCTCCCCAACTCTGCCTTTGATGGGTTGTGGTTTTCTATAAAGGGATCTATGTATTGTGAAGCTTCCAAAGGAAGGAAGCAACCCATAGTCATCCCAGCTACGATGTCTCTGAACCACAAAAACCAGCATGGCAGGATGTAATGATGGCATACATATCTTGGTAGTAACTAAGAGCTCTCTAACTGAATATAAGGTGCACTCAAGAAGAGGGAGATCCTGCGTGGTCACTGGAAACCTAGTCAGGTGCCCAAGGCTAGCAAATAAATCTTGAAAGAGAAACCACACCTTACTAAACCAGCATAATCGCCGACTGTAGTCTCAACATTTATCCTTGTACCCACAGATTAGTATAGTTGTCACCCCTCATCAGGTATAATCTTAATCCATCTTTTACTCACTGTTTGTTATGAATTTTCTGTTTATTTTTTTTTACCTAGTTTGGGTTGGGCATACTTTGGGATTATTAGCTACTACTGAATAGCTGAAAACTACTGGATGCACCTTTCTTTTATGTTAATAGACTGATGCACACTTGTCTTACATACAATAATGAAAGATTTCCAAGTAATTACATCCAAACAATTACTTCACCTGAAGTGAAAAACACTAGCAATACACAATACAGCTTTTTGTTTATTTTTAAAATTAAAATATAGTAATATCATGCTTCTTCTTTCCATTCCTCCATCCAACCTCTCCCATGTATCCCACTCTCCAGTCCCTCTTTTTCTTTGATTATTATTGCCACATATATTTTTCTTTGGTTATCAGTGTTACACACATTGCACATATATGCGTGAATATATAAATACAACCTACTGAATCCATTTTAGTTGTTTATGTATGTATGCTCTCAGAACTGACCACTTTCTAATGGATAACCACTTGGAGAGGCTGATTGTCCCTTTCTGTAGTCATTAGTTGCCTTCGTGAGATTTTCCCCCTTCTGGGTTAGGATGTCTATTGATATTGTCATTGTTCAAGACTCATTTAGGCAACCATTAGCAGACACAGCCTCACAGTAGACTTCTAGCTCTTACAGACTGTCTGCCCCTTCTTCTGAGATGTTTCCCTGGTCCTGATGTGCAGGAGTTGTGCTGTAGATGTATGTATCCCCACAATCCACTGATCTCTGCATTGCATCCAGTTTTGGTTTTCTGTTTTGTTTTTCATTAGCTGTAAAGAGAAACTTCCTTGATGAACTGAGAGCTCCATTTTCTTTGACGGGCATAGTTCCTCACTATGATATTACTTTAAAATAACTGAGTTTTTAAAGTTAAATGTCTTGACTTTCATTTTTTAGGATAAATACATACACTTTAAATATAGGAGACCCATCTCAAGTTAGGGGCTAGCTCAATTCCTTTTCTTATGTACTGGAAAACATTAAGGACTTGTCACAGCAATCATATTATCAGCAAGAATTGCCAGCAATCCAACACTTAGTATTATTGAAATTATAATCCAGGAATAGTAAGCCCAATAAGGACCTAAGAAGCAATTCTGGATTAAAAGTTACCCCTAGTATTGTCCCTGAAATTAAATCATTTGAAATTGATTTGGAGCAAAAATCAGTCAAGATAGATATAAGAAACCTATTGATAACTTTATAGTTACTAAGAAGTGGGCAACTGTTTTTAATCAATTTCTTTATTTTAAAATAGCAAATTTCTAGAAATACTTTAGGGCTAGGTAGGACTCAGGTGATGCAGGTTCATCCTCAGCAAACAGTGGCTTTCTGTGACTTGTATCTAATCTCCAGTCTTCATCTGTGCAGTGCAACCATCTCAACACACAGAAGTCTGCTTTGGGTATTCTAGAAGGAAGTATGACTTTTTCTAAGAGTTTGGAGTTATTTGAAATTGCCAAACTGACCAAGTGTACACATTAAGAGAGTAGGTAAAGGGGTGACCAAGGAAATGTTGGGTGCAAGAAAAAACAGAATGGTGGATCCTTGGTCTTTGCTTCAGCTGTGGCATGTGAGAATAGGGAAATATCATTGGCATAGCGAGATTGCAGAAGAGGCTTTTGTTAGTCATTAGGCACTAAAATGAGAGTCATGTTTCACAAGGTTACAGAACTCAAGTGGCTGGAAAGTATTAGCTTAGAGGAAATGTTACAGTGTTGTAGGTAAGAAGATGAATTATTTATCTTTTATTGCCTTATTTGAGATATAGGAAACTCAGAACATAATAGCAACAACAAAAATAAAATCCCAATCTTTGTAGACCTAAGAGGGGGAGGGAAGGAAGTGTGCTGTTTGAGAGGTCCCTTAGAAATTCCCCAAGCTAATTAAAGCTAATTCAAAGCAAAGATCACATTGGAAGTGAAGTGGAACTCTGTTTGTCATGTGTGGGAGGCAAGACTCGGTGTGTTTGCTGGGCAATGTCTCGTGAATGTGTATGCAGCTGCAAATGCCATGGCCTCTCAAAACAAATGTGGACAATCTGTAGTTGTAAGAGTCTGCTGCCTCTTTTGTGCTAGTGTGATTCATTATATGGGGGGCAGGGGGAGTCATCACAAAGACCAGGCCAGAAAGCACTGCCTCAATAGGACACCGATGCTTCCCTTTGAAAAGCACTATAGCAGTAAATACTTTTCAGGCACATATTTCATGAAATTTAAATTTAAAATGTTTTCAGAGTTTGAAATTGTCAAGTTTTCTTTTCTTTGAGGGGGAACATAGCATTAGTATATGATTTCCATGAGTTTTTGCCTAAGAAGTTGATGATAATATTGTTAAATTTTGAAAAGTGGAAATCATTAATGAATGTATTATTATGTGACATAATAAACTCAAGAAACATGTTGATAGTTAATGAAGCTGATAAATTTAGAGTTTTTTTATGATTCCTCCTTTTTCTGTGTACACTGATATTTTGTATGTCTGTGTAAGGGTGTCAGGTCTACTGGAACTGGAATTACAGGCAGTTGTGAGCTGTCATGTGGGTGTTGGAAATTGAACCAGCATCCTCTGAAAGAGTATTCAGTACTCGTAACCTCTGAGCCATCTCTCCAGCCTGAGAGTCTTTTTTTTTTTAATCTTAAAAACATTAACAGGAAGTTTGGTGAGGGAAGCTACTGCATTAGTTAGGGTTTTATCACTGTGATGAAACAAGAAGACCAAAAGCAACTTGGGGCAGAAAGGGTTTACTTTGCTTATACTTTCACATCAGTCTCCCGTGGGGCTACATGGCGTCTTCTTATCCTGCTTTCTTCCTCCCAGCATTCAGTTTAGTTTTTCCCACTTAGCTCTGTTCTGTCCTATCAATAGGCCAAGACAGTTTCTTCATTATCCAATGGTATTCACGGCATACAGAAGGGAATCCGACAATATCTCCCCTTCTCTGTTTAAATAAAAAGGAAGGTTTGAACTTTAACATAGTAAAATTACATATAACAAAACAGGTATCAAGTAAGAATTATAGTTATAATATTTATATCTACTTTATCTTTTATCATAACTAAGGAAAACTATAATTATAACTATCTATTCTTCAACTCCATCAAAGACCCCAGAAGGATATAATATTACCTAAGTAGACAGAAAGTGCATTATAAGCAACTTCCAAAACTCTAGAATTGACAGAGACATCTTGCTGCCTGGACAGTCACCCAAAGTTCTTTTGTACCAATGGGGCATCCATCTTCAGCCTACAGTCCCATAGTATCCAGCAGACTTTTCCATGAAGCAGGGTATTTCAAAGACAGTTCTGCCTATATTGGCAGTTTGTCAGTCACTTTCTTCTGTGTCCTGCAGAATGTCTGGCAGACTCTTTCATAAACAGGAACCCTGAAGGACCATCTCACCTTTAGGTAAGTTCAGCAGTCATTTCTCTGTGGGTCCTGCATGTCCATTTCATATAGCATAACATCAAGCAGTCCAGGCAAGAGCAGTTTCTTGCCCAAATGACTAATAAACTCTATAAGGAGCCTCTTCGATACCCATCTTCCTCTTGAAGTAATTGGTGCTGTCAGGAGTAGATATGTCTCATTGTCATGAAAAGTCTTAAGCTCTTAAAACATCTTAAATGCCACTGTATTCTGAAGGTCTCTGAAAGATTTGAAGAATACCTATCTAACTGAAATATATCTCTGTATATCTAGAAAACCTAACTAACATGATTAGAAGTTTGATTATTATAGATGATTATCTATTAACTTATATTTCTTAATTATACATTACATTTTAAATGAGCTGTACAAATGTAATACCTTAATCAAGAGCAGAAATATACATATAACAAGATTGACTTAAAATTTGTATCAATAGACCAAGATCCATACCAATGCAAAGTATCCATGTCTATAGCAGTCCACCATCAAAACAAATCAGAGAAGGAACCAGGAGGCAGGTGCAGATACAGAGGCCATTGAGGAGTGCTGCTTACTGGCTTGCTTTCCTACAGAACCCGAGACCACCAGCTGAGGGTTGGCACCACCCACAATGAACTGAGCCCTGCCACATTGATCATTAACCAAGAAAATGTTCTGCAGACTTGCCTATAGCCCGATCTTATGGGGACAAAAGTTTCCTGCTTTCAGATGACTATAGCAAGGGTCAAATTGGCACAAAACCAGCCAGCACAACTATAAATCCTACCCCAGTGATATACTCTACCTCCTAACCTCTGCACACAGCACCACTAACTGGAGACTGAGTCTTCAAATACAGAAGCCAATAGGGGACATTTCACACTCAAACCACCACAGCTGCACACTGCTGTAATATTATTGTAATTGCCTTTTGGTATTTATACATGTTTCTTCTAGATACTGAACTAGGAGTGGGGTTATAAATAAAAGGAACATGAAGTATGCTTCTTTTTATCAATACAGGTAACATATCTGCAAAGGAGATGCATAGGTCCTCAGTTTTTGAAGGCAAATCTTCTGCATCCATAGTGTTGAAAACCGAGGATTCAAATGGACTGTGCTCTGAGACTTAACGAGTGTCTTTGTAAGGACCCCAAATCAGAAACAAACACATCAGAGCTAGTTCTCAAATTAGGTGGGTGGAACACAGGGCACAACGGAAAAACACTGCATATTCAGCACAATGCATGAAGAAAATGACATCCTAAATATCAAACGCACTGTAATGATTCAGGCGACTGAAGAGTGTTGGAGTGGTCAACCTGCTGGCCTATCTTGTTATATAGTGTATTAACTGATCTCTTTAATCACACACAGATGAAAACACCAAAGTAGCTTTAGGACCGGTTACCAAGACACATTGCAAAATATAGGTGGGTTGAAGGCACTCATGGTAATGTCCACAACGCTATTTAACACTGGAACCAACTCAGAGTGAATAAATAAAAGGCATTATATACAGTGGGTCACTGCTCAGCAAAAAGAATGAACAAATTAAAGCGTGCAAAGAATTGTGCAATGGAAGTGTGGTTAATTTACAGAGGAGGAGATGACCTTCATGGAAGGTTGAATAATTTGAACCTGGTAGTAAATATTATAGAAGGGTGATTTTTGTCCTATGAAAGGACAATTTATTGAAATGTAATGCATATATGAAATAAAAAAATCCCCTTAAGTATGCAGTTTCATAATGAATTTTGACAAACTACATACACACACTAACATAATTTGTATAATACCTATATAATATCTGACGTGATCAAGATATCAAGCATACCTATTTGAAACTTATTCTTTTTCCCTTTGTGGTAACAATCTTTTTCCCTCAAATCTTGCCTTCCCTCAGGTGTCCTTAAATGAAATCATGCAGTGTGCATTTTATAACAGACCTCCTCCACTTAGAATGTTGAACTTTGTTAACAAAGCACTTCATTTTTGCACAGTATAAGATTTTAGTTTATGGACTTTGATCTTATAGTTTCCGTTTGATAACCACATGATTATTTTCAGTTGTTGGCTGGGAAAAGTATGTGAGATTTACATGTAGGCCTTTTTAAAGAGGTGAGTTTCTGTTTGTCTAGGGTAGATTCCCATGGCTGGAGTTGCTGGGATATTTTCTGTGTGCATCCAAAACTTTTGAGAACCTCGGGAACTTCTCTAAACTGACGACACTGTTCTGCATGCCTATCAGCACCTACTTCAAATCTCTCTCAGCTCCTGACATTGCCAATCCTTTTAGGTTTAACTTTCTCAGTAAAATTTCTTTGTGGTTTAATTTACATTTGCTCAAGCGGTGTTGGCTATCTTTTCTATATTGCTATTTTCAGTTCCTTTGTCAAAGTGTCTGTTAAAATCTGTGTCTTTTTCAGTTGGATTGTTTTCTTTTGTGGTTTTTAAGACTTCTTTGTGTATTCTAGATTCATCTTCTTTTACTTGCATGCCTTCCCTGAGTATTCTGTACCAGACTGTGCCTTATGTTTTTATTTGAAGAGCAGAATTGTGATAATGTCTTGCTGTGCTCTTGCATGACTCCAGGGGTTGCTCTAACTGGGAATGAAGAAATGACAGACACTAAAGAAAGCACAGACAAATGAACGCTCACGTAGAAAAGATGGGATCGGGTGGCCTGGGATCTAGTATGGAAAAGCTTCAGCATCCTGTCTGCTCAGTGTGTTTATTATATACAGTTGAACAGGGAGGTGGGGTCATTGAATACAGATGCAGGGTTATTATACACAATTGAGCAAGGAGGTAAGTTTCACTAGTCTCAGCAGGAGGTCTCTATAGGGGTGCAACATTCAGGCTGGAAGTGTCTTGGAGCATAAGGCTAACCGAGATGTTTTCTGTACACACTGTGAACATTGGCACCTAGACACAAGGAAGGCTTTGCTGTCCCTCTGAGCCTCACCATGGGACTGAGGGACTGTGGTCCTTGACATGGCAGTGCCTATATCAAATAACACATCCACTCAGGCCTTCAATGCAATCGAAAATGTCTACTTTTAATTTCTTTGTTTTATAATCAGGCTAAGACATCAGCTGAACTGAAGTCATAACATTTTTCTCCTGTAATTTTCTTCTAAGAAGTTTCTTTATTTTTACTTTGATATATCACAATAATCTATTTTCAGTGGTTATGATTGTTCTCTGAGTATATTAAAGCTAAACACTGGTTCCTTTTTTTTCCCATTTAAATGCCCACATGTTCCCAAATTACTTGTTGAATGAACTGCCTCCCCTTTGGAAACTTTGTAAAACATTCTCCTAATTATTTATATCTAGGTTGTATTTAGAAAAAGTTAACCTCACAATCCATGGTCCCTCACCATGTATGTAGCTGCCTGCCCTTTTCATCACATAGATATAAAGGCTTATAACCTTATGCTTGGAGATGAAGGGGAGTGGAGAAGTTCATCTAATCATCCTACAAGTGGGACTGAAAAGGCAGAGAAAGGTCTTTTCATGCCAAGAAATTGGAAATTAAAATTTGTCTATTGAGCTATCCTAGCCACGAAGACAAAGGTGTGAAATCCATTATACCTGTCACTGAGTGCCATGTCAGACTCTGTATGTGTGTGAGTGTGTTTATTTTGTTTGTTTTGTAGCGCTCAGCTCACTCTATAATTAGTAGAACCCTTGCCTTCTCCAGTTCAGCTGATTCATTATCTTCTGCCTGGTGCTGCAGCTTCTGTGATCATCACTGCCCCAGAGCAGAGCTGTTCCTGCCCTGGCTATGATCATATGCAGTTGGCCTCAGAAAAGGAAGCTACTTTTCCTGGTTTCTTTTTCCTAAGCATGAGATTGGAACTTATTGATTTCCCATAGTATACCTTAGACAGACCCTTAACTTTCAGGAACCCAAAAGGAACAATACATAGAAAGGGCCAGGCTTGTCCCAGACATCCTTATGGATGTAAGCTTCTTCGTGACTGTGGCAGCCAGATGGTCATTATGTGAACATGGCAGACTCTCTCACATCCAGGAGTCCGAACCATATTAACAATGTCCTGAAAAACAAGGAAGTTTCCCTTTTTCTCTGTGGAAATCTATGTTCTCCACATCCTTCTCAGAATGTCTTGCTGAGAACATCCATTCCTGTTAAGATAAACTGTTCACTTTGTTCAATGGATTTAAAATATGATCATGCATTTAATAAATCTCTAAAAATGTATAGCATTTATTCCATTCTTATTGTGCTGTTCAAATATTTAGAGAGTATAATTTTGGAGTGAATAGGTAAAATGCAGATAGAAAAATCTTCTCAATATCTTTATCTTAGCTTTACTTGCTGTCCAGTTTTGCTGACTTAAAGATGGATCAGTTGAGTCTGAGGTATGTAGGTGATGCAGGACTGACACCTAATTCAAATAAAGAATTTGCCATTCTCATAGAGCATTGGTGTTCGTGGTGCATACAATATTCCACACCTCCCTCTCCCATCAGTGCTCTGCCCCAAGCTGAGAAGGAGAACCCAGTTCTTCCCCCCTGCACCTCACATTTAGATCTTTGAAGCAGAAAGAGTCATAGATTGTGAGGGAGACTTTCTTCATCACAAATGGTACAAATGCCATTTCCATCAGCCCCCCATTTTTCAATTAGCTCAAGTTCTTTTGCTTTAGGAATTGTGCTATTTAAGGGAGAAGTTCATGTCTTGATTTGTGTAGCATAACTGGTGGTTGGTAAATGGGTGTCTTATTTCAGAGTTTTGTTAGTTTTTAAGCTTGGCATATGAAGTAATGGGTCTCCCTGCAGCATTTTTGTATACTCTTTGTTCTTATTGCTTTTCCTTATAGAGGCCATCCCCCATCCCTCCTCCTCTCCTGTTGGTCCCCTTCCTCCCTCCAAGAACACTGTTTTCAAGCTCTAGACAACTAGTCAACCCCCAGCGCTACATTATAAACCATACAGGGGTGAGAATCCGGCTGCTTTCTCTGTGGTCAACTAACCACACGTATTTATTGCAGAAAACAGATAGAAAATTTGCCACTACTCTTGTTTGTTTTGATTTTGTAATATGTTTAACCTATAGAGAAAAACATGTATTTTCTGTTTTGTTTTGGTGTTTGAGACTGGGTTTCTCCGTGTAACAGTTCTAGCTGTGGTGGAATTCCCTCTGTAAACCAGGCTGGCTTCAAACTCACAGAGATCTGGCTGCCTCTTATATTCCGCTCTTTTTGTTTTGTTTTGCTAAAAGCCTTCATTTTTAGTTACAGAATAACATGGAAGAGTTATTACATTTTGTGTCACAATTTATTTCTACAGTTGATAAAAATTATTTGATGGAACAGAATATGCAATAAGCACAAAAAATAGATCAACACCACAGAGAAGCAAAAGCTAAACTTAGCATAGGTCTTCTTTTTTAACTTAGTAAGTATATGAGCAACAATAACAAAGTAAATTGAGTTTTTGATCGTTTATTTATATTTATTTACTTTAAAAGTAGGAGAAACTGAGCCCATCAGCCAGGAAGCACCATCCTCGTAGGCAAACCCTCATGTGTGCTTTCCTATATTCTGGGACTGTCCCAGTATGATGGTTCCTTTAACTGTCAGTTTAGCACAGCCTAGAACGACCTAGGCTGAGAGTCTCCAATGAGAGATTGTCTAGATTAGTTTGATCTGTGGGTGTGTCTATGGAGATTGTATTGATTGCTGTAACTAAAGTGGGGAGACCCAGCTTGAATGTGAGTTTGGGGTCCTGGACTGCATTGCAGGTGAGAAAGAACGCTGGGTATGAGCCATGCAGGTGTTGATTCCTCTCTCTCCTCTTTGGCGTGATGGGAGTTAGCTTCTCGTTCCTGCCTTAACTCCCCCACAATAATGGATTTTAACCTGGGACCTTGGGACCACTGGACCCTTTCTCCCTAAGTTGTCCTTTGTCGGGGTGTTTTATCACAGTGACAGAAGCAGAGCTAGGAAGCTGGATAAAGGGGATATACAGTGATGCTTATGTTTCCATTGCATTGAGGATGGTTGGGAAAATGTTAAGAGCAACTTATTCTTTTTTTTAAATTTTTATTTATTTATTTATTTTTGGTGATTCTTTTTTTTTTGGCATTTCAATGGTATTTTATTTTATTTTTCCCCCATGATATTTATTGAGCTCTACATTTTTATCTGCTCCCCTCCCTGCCACTCCCCTCCCTCCTTCAACCCTCCCACAAGGTCCCTATGCTCCCAAATTACTCAGGAGATCTTGTCTTTTTATACTTTCTACTTCCCACATAGATTAGATCTATGTAAGTCTCTCTTGGTGTCTGTATTGTTGTCTAAATTCTCTGGGATTGTGGTTTGTAAGATGGTTTTCTTTGCCTTATGTTTAAAAACCACCTATGAGTGAGTACATGTGATAATTGTCTTTCTGTGTCTGGATTACCTCACTCAAAATAATGCTTTCTAGTTCCATCCATTTTCCTGCAAAATTTAGGCTGTCGTTATTTTTTTCTGCTGTGTAGTACTCCATTGTGTAAATGTACTACATTTTTTTTATCCATTCTTCAATCGAGGGGCATTTAGATTGTTTCCAGTTTCTGGCTATGACAAATAAACTGCTATGAACATAGTTGAGCACATGTCCTTGTGGCACGATTGAGCATCCTTTGGGTATATACCCAAAAGTGGTATTACTGGGTCTTGAGGAAGGTTGTTTCCTAATTTTCTGAGAAATCGCCACACTGACATCCATAGGGGTTGTACCAGCTTGCATTCCCACCAGCAATGCAAAAGTGTTCCCTTTTCCCCATAACCTCTCCAGCATAAGTTCTCATCAGTGTTTTGATGGAATCTCAGAGTTGTTTTGATTTGCATTTCTCTGATGACTAAGGATGTTGAACATTTCCTTAAGTGTCTTTCAGCCATTTTAGATTCCTCTGTTGAGAGTCCTCTGTTTAGGTCTGTGCTCCATTTTTTTTATTGGCTTATGTGTTCTTTTGGTATCCAGTTTCTTGAGTTCCTTGTATATTTTGGAGATCAGACCTCTGTCTGATGTGGGGTTAGTGAAGATCTTTTCCCATTCTGTAGGCTGGCGTTTTATCTTGTTGACTGTGTCCTTTGCTTTACAGAAGCTTTTCAGTTTCAGGAGGTCC
>PVIU01027904.1:0-19761 GCA_004026605.1 Ondatra zibethicus | reverse complement strand
TGGCTCTAGAGGAGAACCCAGGTGTCCACAGGGATGTCCCCAGCTAGGTCCTTGGGCAGAAGTGGAGAGGGTGCCAGAACTAGCATTGTCCCATAGTCACACTGATCAATATCTTGATCACATCCATAGAAATTTCGTCCGATGGATGGAGATAGAGACAGAGACCCACATGCACACCAGAACAATGGATTGAGCTCCCAAGGTCCAGTCGAAGAGCAGAAGGAGGGAGAAGATGAGCAAGGAAGTTAGGACCGTGAGGGGCTGGACCACCCACTGAGACAGTGTGCCTGATCTAATGGGAGCTCACCACATCCAGCTGGACCAGGACTGAATGAGCATATGATCAAACTGGACTCTCTAATTGTGGCTGCCAATGAGGGCAGAATGAGAAGCCATCAACAATGACACTAAGTCTTATCTCCTCTGCATGTATTATCTTTTTGGGAACCTAGTCGATTCGGATGCACACCTTCCTAGGACAGGATGGAGGGGGGAGGGCCTTGGACTTCCCACAGGGCTGGGCACCATGCCTTCTTTTAAGGAAGCAGCGGGAGAGAGGGGGGAACGGGAGGGGACTGGGAGAAGGGCAGGAAATGTAAATTCTTTTTTTGTTTGTTTTGTTTTGTTTGAATGAAGAAAAATAAAAGAATATGGGAAAAAAGAATAACATTATCAATGAAGTAAAGAATTAGAATGTAAAAAAATAAATAAACTACTGTTCAATTGTGAAAAACAATTAATATTACTTATAATTTATAGATTTCTTTATCAAAACTATACATTTACCTGAGATTTTTTACAATTTAAAATCTCCAACACTGAATAACATATATTTTTATAAAATAATAAATTATAAGAGAGTTTTTATACATATGTAATAAAATATGGTGAAGTCGGAATTCATTTATAAATTACTAAACTCAAATTTAGGGCAAATTACTTTGGTTTCTCAAGATCTCTATTATTGGTTTTATAAGTTGGTATGATTGATTGAGTCTCATAATACTTAAATACATACAAAGAGAAAATACTCACTTATAAAAGCTATGGGGTACTATATGAGCCAATCTATATAAAGACTTTTTTTGAACTACTGGAAGTCATTTACATATAAGATATCAAATTCATTATGTCTTTGGCCTATATAGTGCTTAATATTGATTGTCAGCTGGACTAGATTTAGAGTCATTATGGAAACAAATCTTTAGGCATTTCTTTTAGGTATTTTCTATGTAAAGTTAGTTTAAGTGAAAAGAATCATCATAATGGGTCTATTATATGTCCATAATATGGACAAAACTGTTCAATGAGTTGGTGATACACACTGAGAGAAACAGAAAAACTGACCTGAGTAGAAGCATTCATCACTTTCTACTTTTTTTTTTTTTGATTGTGGAAACAATGTGATAAACTGGACTTCTGCTCATGCCCCCATATCATTACCACTACGATCAGCTATATTCTCTTGTATTATAAGGTAAGATAAACCACTCCTCCATTAAGTTGCTTTTTCTCTTGCATTTTGTTGCAGTAACATATAAAGAAAATAATACAACTTTCTTATCTCTCCAAATAGGTCATACTTATGTTATTTTCCTACTTTCTTCCCTTATTACTTATAGCTCTTTTGCTCATTATGAACATAGAGATCATATCTGGACAGTGCTTTGTTCAGAATGATACTTAGAACAAATTTCAAAACTATTTATCATCCAAGGAAGTGTTATTATCACTAAGCAAGAAATTCAGGCTATGAGGTCAGCGAGATAGAAAGTTATTATGAAAGTTGGAACACTTAAATGTAAAATATTGAAAGAACTTTGCCACGAGAGTCCTATAAATGAAAAATACACTTTTAAACTTACACTAGCTATAGTACAATATTTTAAATATTTAAAATTTAAATTGTAAATGAATTATGTAAAGTAGGATAATTTTATACTCAATTAAGATGAAACATGAAAACATTAACTTATTTTTAATGATAATTTCACATGTTATGCAAGTTAAATGAGGAAATTAAGCTTATGTAGAAATTGATTTTTTAGATAAGGGAAGAAATTATCATTGAATTTCACTTTCCAATTATAATCTTAAATGAGTACAAATAAGAGATTGAGAAATATAGTGAAAATGTGGGAAATTTCCTGAATTATCAGCACTCTAAAAATAAAAATAATTAGAGTTATTTTGGTATACTACAAAGTAAAAGTAATATGTGGCCTTGAGTTAAACAGGAGAAATTCTGTATGGCTCTGCATATGAAATTATGTAACTAGTCCCACTTGTGAAACATAAGAAACTCTTAAGCTCAAGTGGAATGTTTATTAGAGGAAACATTCCTCTTGCATAGACTAAATATTTGAAATGCTGATGATAGAAATATCATAAGTACTTTGGGTACAATAGGTGGCCTGGAATCCTTATTAAAAGCATTGCCTAAAATTTTATATGTCCCTTTTGTTCTTATAGCATGACTAAATTTCCTGTTTTGTTACAAGGCTTCTATAGAGGACAGATTTTGTGAATGTCTTAGTTAGGGTTTCTGTTTCTTCACTGCAAACAAACTCTATGACCAAAGACCACACTGGGGAGGAAAGTTGTCTTATACTTAAATATTGCTGTTTATTATCTAAGAAAGTCAAGGCAGAAACTCAAACAAGACAGGAACATGGAGGCAACAGATGATGCAGAAGATATGGAGAGGTGCTGTGTACTGGACTGATTCTCATGGTTTGATCATCTAACTTTCTTGTAGAACCCAGATTCACCAGACCAGGAATGGAACTGCCCAAAATGGTCTGTGTCCTCCACCATAAACAGCTAATTTTAAAAAATGCTTTGTAGCCAGAACTTACAGAGGCATTTTCTCATTTAATTTCCCCTTCTTTTCAGATAATTCTAGCTTGTTTTATAAGTTGACATAATACAAGAAAGCACAACAAGATATCAAGAGTTTAGAACAACATATATAGAAAACATGATTTGTCAAAATTATTTCACAAGTGTTATGCTGCAGAATATTTGTTTAACTATGGAAAGAAGTGATGCAACTATTTAACTATGTAAAAATGCGTTATATTTGTTTGTAGTATGGAATATTTGTTTAACTATATAAAAATGTGTTGCAGATGTTCAATTATGTAAACATGTGTTGCTGGTTTACCTTGCTGGCTTAGGGCACCTGATTGGTCTAATAAAAAATTTAATGGCAAATAGTGAGGGAGGAGGTATAGAAAGAACTTCCAGGCAGGAAGATGAAGAATTTAGGATCAGAGGAGAAAGAAAAAGAGACACTAAGAAGATGCCAGGGACCAGACAGACAGACATGGAGGACACAAGAAAGTAGGACATACAGAAGAAAGAAAGGTAAAAAGCCCTGAGGCCAAGCATAGATGAACAGAAATAGGCTATATTAAGTTAAAAGAACTAGTGGGACAAGCCAAAGCTAAGCTTGAGCATTAATAATTAATAATTAGTAAGTCTCTGTGTCTTTATTTAGGAGCTGGTTGTCAGCCCAAAGAAAATGTCAATTACAATACATACACACACACACACACACATCCACACAGAGATAGATAGATAGATAGATAGATAGATAGATAGATAGATAGATGTGTGTATATATTCATACATACACACATATATGATCAGCATCTTAGCAATTTTATTGCTCTGAAGCTATACTATGTCTACAGCAACACTTATATATGAAAATGTTTAATTAGTACTAACTTAAATATCAGAGGTTTTAGTACATTATTATATTGGAGAAACATGGTGGCATGCAGGCAGACATGAGGCTAAAGACATTTCTAGGATTTCTACATCTTGATCCACAGGCAGCAGGATGAGACTGCTAAACTAGGAATGATTTTAACATCTGAGACCTCAAATCCCATCCCTACAGTGACACACTTCCTCTAAATGGTAATGCCTACTCGAACAAGGACATGCCTCCTAAGAGTGTTACTCCCTATGGTCCTATGGGGGCTGTTTTTATTCAAACCCACACATTCTGTTCCCTGGTCCCCATAGACCTGCAACCATGTCATAATGCAAAATGCCCTTAGTTCAATTTCAAAAGCCCCAACAGTCCATTACAGTACTGTTTAAAAGTGCAAAGTTTAAAGTCTTTTCTGAGACTCTTCTAATCTCTTAATTTATATAAATAAGTTAAATAATGTTAAATATATATATATATATATATATATATATACTCAATTTATATTATACTCTTAAAAATCATGAGCAAAAAACAAATCACATAATTTCAATATAAAATTACACAGGATATACATTACTATTACAGGGTGCACAATGTGGAAATACTGGATCAAAGCAAGGCCAAAAACCAGCTGGGAAAACTCAAACTCTGCATCTCTATGTCTGATTTCAATGTACTCTTCAGCTATCCAACTCCTTTCAGCTTTGTTGACTACATCACAGTTTTTTTCTCTTCGGCTAGATCAACACCTTGTTAATTTTCCTTGGAGTATCCCACAACTCTGGTATCTCCAACATCTCAGGGATCTAAAAGGAAAAACAGGTTTCACTTTTACAGGTTCACACAATGGCTTCACTAAGGCTCCGTGAAGAGACACACCTAACACTTGCCTGGCTTCAGTGATTTTCCTTAGTTGTTCCTTTCTTCTATTCTTTTTTTTAAGCTGTTTTTATTTTTATTTTTTCCCATATTCTTTTATTTTTTTCCATTCAAAAAAAAGAATTTACATTTCCTCCCCTTCTCCCAGTCCCCTCCGGCTCCCCCCCATCCCGCTGCTTCCTTAAAAGAGGGCATGGTTCCTAGGACAGGAGGGAGGGGGGAGGGCCTTGGACTTCCCTTTCTTCTATTCTTGATTCTGAAGCCAGAACTATGTAGCTGAAACGGCCAGCTTCTGCAATTTCCTGGAGCTGGTACATGGCTTCCTCATTAAATTTCATCTTTACCAGTTTTCTTTTCTCAGTTGTTTCCTTCACTGCCTAAGCTTTGATGTCCTGAAATTCTATCTCTAGATCAGGCTGGCCTAAAACTGAAGGATTTGCCTAATTCTCTTTCCAGAGTTCTGGGATTGAAGTCATATGTTACCACATGTTGCCACACCTGGTCCTAAACTTTAATTTCTTTCCACACATTGGAAGCTTAACTTTGTGTGATCTTTCCCTGAGGTCACCATTCCCTTTTTTCCATTTAAGATTATGTTTTTCTTAAATCTGTTTATCTCCTTTAATGCAGGTCTTAGCTCCATTCCTTTTACTAGTGCCTCCTCAAATTGCTCCTCATTTTGTATTTTTTTTTTGCTCAGTTTTCTCTTTTCATTAGATATATGCACAAAGATAAACACCAATAACCATACAACAGAGTCTAGGCATTTTGAGATGTCATCTGTAAATGGAACTAATTCAAAACACTTCAATTTAGCCTCAAGCACACTTTTCAGACAAGGGCAAAAAAAAAAAAAACCCAGCCACATTCTTCACAAAATATCACGAGAACAGTTTCAAAGCCACATATTAACTTTATGAACTCATTACCACATTCTTCTCCTCTCAAACCTCTTAGAGCAGACCCCCACAGTTCAATAACCCTCAACACCACTCTCTTCCATGTTCCTCTCAGGATGTCCCATTAATCCCTGCTTAACATATTCAACACAAAATCCCAAAGTTTACATTATTACAAACAG
Organism: Ondatra zibethicus; assembly: GCA_004026605.1. Lineage (NCBI taxonomy): Eukaryota > Metazoa > Chordata > Mammalia > Rodentia > Cricetidae > Ondatra > Ondatra zibethicus. Next base: position 14,074 of record PVIU01027904.1, on the reverse strand, counting down.
AAACACAGACAAATCTAGGACAACAATACCTCAGTCCCTGATATGAACTTATATCTTAATGTTTACATTGCTGCAACGAGATACTATGGCCATGACAACTCTTCAAAAAGAAAACATTTATTTTGGGCTGTCTTGTAATTCAGAGGTTTTGTCCATCATCATCACGGGAGAAGAATGGCTATGTGCACTCATATTTGGTGCTAGAGAAATATCTGAGAGTTCTATATCTCCATCTGAAGGAAGAAGGAAGAGACTGCTACAATAGATCTTGCTTGAGCAACTGAGACCTCATGCCACCAATGACACACTTCAAAAATGCAAATCTTCTCAAACAAGACCATACCTTCTAATGGTGACATTCCCTATGTGCCTATGGGGGCCATTTTTACTCAAACAACTGGTTAGATAGAGTGAGATGCTGTGGGATGTCTTTCTGTATGCTATGAATGTTTTTTTTATTACCATTGGTTAATAAAGAAGCTTATTTTGCCAATATCCAGGCATAGTAGAGATAGATCAAAAATCCAAGCAGAGATACAGGGTGAAGAAGGGTGGAGTCAGAGAGATTCCAGCAACCTCTGGGGAAGCAAGAGGTAAGTAACATGACAAGCCATGATCTTTGTGCTAAAATATAGACTAATAAAAATGGGTTAATTTAATTGTAAGAACTCATTAATAATCAGCCTGAACTAATAGGCCAGCAGTTTACAATTAATATTTAGCCTCTGAGTGATAATTTTAAAAAGGCTTTGGGACCAGGTGGGACAGAAAAGTCTCTGTTTACACTGAGGGGGTCCCTGTATGACGGGGAAGTGTTGGCTGAGATTTCTGTCCTGCTCAGTTCCCACAGTTGTTAATTAAGTCCCAAAGAAATCACACAGAGGTCTATATATATAACATTAGTTATAAACTGATTGGCCTAGTATCTCAGGTTTCTTGTTAACTCTTTTAACTTATATTAGCCCATAATTCTTGTATGTATTAGCCACGAGGCTTGATACATTTTTCGGCGAGGTAGTCACATTTTGCTTGCTTTGTGTCTGGCTTCCTCTCTCTCTCTCTCTCTCTCTCTCTCTCTCTCTCTCTCTCTCTCTCTCTCTCTTTGGGTGACAACTGCAGACTGATTCTTTCTCTTCCCAGAATTCTCCTGTTCTCATTGACCCACCTCTACTTTCTGCCCGGTCACCCTGCCTATACTTCCTGCCTGGCTACTGGTCATTCAGGGCTTTATTAAAAAATAATGCAAGTGACAGGATAAAAGACCATTGTCCCACACAGGAAATAGACTGCTTAGATAAAGGAATTAAAACCCAGTGCAGATGGACTTTGTCAACCTGTATCAGACTTTGTGGAGTCTAATACTAGGTTGATGTAGGAGGTTTTTCTGTATTTGTGTTGCTTTCATTGGTGAATAAAGAAAACTGCCTTGGCCATTTGATAGGGCAGAAATCAGGTAGGCGGAGTAGACAGAATGGAATGCTGGGAAGAAGGTAGTGTGACAGATGCTATGGTTCTCCTGCCCGAGACTGATGCTGATTAGAAGCTTTCCCAGTAAGCCACAACCTCGTGGTGGACACAGATTAATAGAAATGGGTTAGATCAAGAGTGAGAGTTGGCCAAGAAGAGGCTAGATATAATGGGCCAGACAGTAATTTAATTAATACAATTTCCAGGTGGTTATTTCAGGGCTTAAGCTAGCCGGGTGGCCGGGAGCCAGGCAGCCAGGACCAAAAGCAGGCTCGCTCCTCCTTACTACACTAGGTGGTTCATTGGAGACATATTTAAAACACAATACAATTTGGAAAAAATGTTTCCAGGCAGCAATAATTCCAATCCCAGGTTTACAATAAAGCTTAAGGTGTGATTACATGGAGACTCTGTTACAAAGTATGTGACCAAGAAGGTGAGTTTTCTATACCTAAATGGCCTAGAATCTACTGTGGTCTTTTAACAATAGCACAGAGGTCATCAGGCATAAAGTATATGTGATATCTGCCCTAAAGATGGTTAGGGAGGGAAAAATCTGAGATAATCACTGGGGAATTTGGGTAAGGTATGCCTCTATTGTAAAATATGGGTATGACCTCCATCCACAGATATCAAAGAGAATACTGGATAATTAATAGCTTCCACTGTTCCCTTTCTGGATGGAATGCAACTATTTGATTTTTATCTCCTATATTGAAGAGACACTCCTGAATGACTAGCATTCCTGGGTCTTTTAGTACTTCTTTGTGAGGCAGAGCACTTGACTGTCCAACAATAGAGGTCATTTAATCTGCAATAATTAAATTAATAAGCTATGCTCTGAGTTTGAATCTAAATACGTGAGATCAATCTTCCCAAGAATATGTTGTGTATAATGAAATAGCATAATTAATAATAGCTGAGTCTTAATTAATTTCATATACATATAGACCTACTAAACAAAATGTAGAAGGGAAAGTATAGTGTATTTTAAAATAAATACATAGATGGTAATCTTTAAATTACACAGGAATAATTTTCAATACATTTCATAGAAATATACCTAAAGTCTCATCACAGTGTAAATCAAACATTAATGTTAAATGTTACTGGACTTTTGTATATTTGATCAACATAAAGTGGTATATATGACTGAAGAAAGAAACCCACATGTGCTATAAACACTTTAAAGAAGTATTTCAATAAATAAGCCAAAAGAAATAGCAAGTACAGTGTTTTTACTATTTCAAACAGACTTATAGTAAATTATATAATTATATCATCTTTCTTATGCTTATGAAAGTCCATAATAGTAGCTCATGGACTCTCATTGCCTGGGTAAAGGCATATTTGATTACTTTTCTTTTAAATGTCAAATATCAAGATTGAACAAAGAAACAGCCAGAAATATGTATCAGAAGAATTTCTTTCTTATGATTGTTGAATATGAAAATCTGTCACAGCAATCTTCTTCTTACACTTAACCCTATTACTTTATGTTGTATAATAATGTTTTTTAAGAGTGAAAGTTGCCTAAATATATTTAAATGTCACTTTTCTGGGTTTGTCTTGGGAAGAATCTGAGATCAGATGGTGAATTCATTTATGAGTATGAGATTCTTTTTTATATATGAAAATTCCTGAAAGCATTCATCCTGTTAATATTGCAGAAGGAGAACTAAGATTAGTAAAATTATTCATCCTACAGAATAACTTCTTAATGCAGTATATATTATATCTTAGATTTTATAAATCTTCTGGTACAGATAAAATGATGTGACTATCTGACTAGTTTCAATCTGGTCAAAAATTCTTCATTAGAATCCAGAAATGTTAAATAAAATGAATGTAATATCATTTTTTTATTTTTTTAATTTTTAATTTATATTTATGTGTTAACAATGAAATGATTCCTCTGTTCTATGAAAGTTATGAGGCACCAAAGGGGAGGAAGATCTGAAAATATTTGAATTACTGTGGATTTTTTTGTGCTTGTATTGATATCAATATTTTTCAGTGAGCGACATAAAGCAAAACCTTAGCATTCTAGCACATTCCTAAAATTTTGAAAAGTAAAGGCAAGAAGATCAAAAGTTCAAGTCATATTTTGTGACACAGAGATTTTGAGGACAGTGTAGGCTTTGTGTAATCCTACTAACACTTCATTATCCCAAATAAAAGAACATATAATAATGTAGTCTTTTTATATTTGTCTTCAATGGGTATTCTGTCTCCAAGTCAATTACCACTTTGTTTTGAACTATATATGAGTAATAATTAATGTATCAGTTAAAATCTACTTTCTCATCTATCTATCATCAAAGAATTTTGATACAGAAATCTCAAGTGCCACAAGAGTCAAGAATAAATCCTACATATTGTATCCTTTATAATTGTGTAAGAGGGTTGGGCTTCTAAACTTAGACATGAACATTTACAGATTGTTAATGTTCATGTTATGAGAAATATACTATAGGTCATAGTCATATCCTTATTTCTACAATTTGACTCCCAGTCAAGGGGCTTTTTATTTTACTTTTATTCCACACAGTGTTAGTTGTTCACTTCTCTGTCTCCTAATTCAGCTTCATGTCCTGCTTGCTAAAGAAGTTGTGTTATAATATTCAGTGTATGACATCTTTTTATTAGAACTCCACATGCAATTCTATCTCTGCAAGCTGAGATTTATGAACAATGATCAGTATAATTTTCAGAGTCAGGAGATGAATTAACCAATACATTTAAAAAAGTCATCAATCAAAATTCTATAATTGTGGTGTTAAATATATTAATATATTTGAAATTACATAATTTTTCATATATGGAAAATGTTCTTGAAAATCTCTAGCTTTTCTTACAAGAATATTGAGTATATATGAAAAGTTTTCTAGATAGCTATAATTTCTCCTTATTAATGATTAAATAATTTCTAGGAATACTTACACATGCAAAATGAACCTCTTATTTTTAATTTAGTACTTTAGGAATACATGTGACCTCAAATAACCAACCTGTTGAAGCAATAATTTTCCATTGCTTCCTTTGATTTTCAGAATTTTTTAGGAGTTTTGTATTATTTTTAGGTACTCATGTTTAGATAAATTATATTTATATGCATATATATACATATATACACATGTACACACACACACACACATATATATATATAGTGAGAGAGACATAAACAAACATATACATAAGCATGTAATCTATCTACTTCAAATTTGTTTCTATAAACTTCTGAATTCTATTTTCTTCTCTTATATTTATTTCATAGTAGAAAAATTGTACAAAAATTAGACTTAGATTGTATTTTTAGGAAGCATAAATTTTTCCTTTCAAGATTCTTTCATGCTATAGTTACCTACTTTAGAAAGAGAATTTTAATAGAAAGAAATCAGGATTGTATCAAAATACCTAATTAACATGTTTAATGCAACTCAGTGACCAGTCTTCCATTTTCAAAGAATTTATAGATTTTTTAATAAGGTTATTGTTATAATTTACTATTAGTGGTTTCTTTAAATGCTACATTTCTAAGATAAAAGTGAACACACTTCATTGTTTAAAATACTTTTTTCTAAGCGATCAATAAAAAAGCAAAATTTTAAACAGAAGCAAACCTCTGGCTGGGAAAATTTGAAGCAAAGTCATTGAGACTATTATTTTAATCACTTTAATCAGCTTCAATTATATACTCTAGATAGACTAAATTTAACCAGTTATCCAGATTTGTGTAACTAGGTTTCCTTGTCACACAGAGGAACTTATTTTGGTGAGATTTTGGATAAAATCAGCCCTAAAACCAGTATAACCAAGTTGTGGATCTGAGGACACAATACAGGATATAAATGCTTTTGCATGTTTTAGCTTCACTTACAAATTTTCTCTCTCTCTTTCACACACACACACCACACGCACACAGAGACATACACAGAAATACACTACATATTTGAAATCGAAATGGCAAGAACTGCTAGTCTGCATTAAGATTTTGTAGTAAAAGTTGGTTGCATAGGAAATTACAGGCATGGTAAGGTTGGCTATGATTTTTTTTCTTAAAATTAGGTTAAACATAAATAAGCTAAATATACAATATAATAGCAAGATCAGTACAATCTTAAATAATATCAAGGAATAATATTAACTTGCCTACAACTTCAAGCAAAAGGTCAGTCCCTTTGAATGCAAAATACATACTTAAGAAAAATATATCACTACACTTGCAGCTATAAGTTAAGCAGCTTTTCTCTGCTGCCATTTTGCTTATACATTCAGTCTCGAAGTAACAGGACAAATATATGAAATGAGAACTCTGAAAATATGGGTCAAAATACAGTGTTCCACATTTCTCAAATATTTTTAAACTTTCCTTTTTTATCTCTTCTTTGTGTTTTAAATCTCATACATCTCCCTCCCATTCATTTGCCCATCCTTTCATATCCTCTCCCAATAAAATAAAATTTAAGAGAAAAAAATCAATCTTATTGTGATACAATATTGACAAACTTTAATAGTCATATTTGATATAATGTCAAAGGACATATGTCTTGATTGACCTGATAACATCATACAATTTTTATTTCATCAGAATTTAAGGAGCTATTTAGGGTCCAGTACCACAGTGTATAGTTCTGCTAATTAGCCTTGTACTTTTTTAAGATAAAAATGACATGTTTTATAATTAACTCTGTAAGTATAGAGTTAAAAGCTTTTTAATATATTCATAGATGTGTTTAGTCATGACTAGCTTGGGTTTTAAGATCTTTACCTCGCTTTAAAAAATAAATGAGTTAGGAACTAAAGACATGGCTTAGTAGTTAATAACAGTGATATTCTTCCAGAGGCCCTGGGTTTTGTTCATAACACCCCCATGAAGGCCAACAACTACCTGTAGTGTGGAATGTGATACCTTTTTCTAGCCACCACTACTACATACTCATGGTGCACTTTCCATCATTCAGGCAATACCCCAAAGATAAAAAAATAATAAGTCATAAATATACCTCACCATAAGTACCATTTTTTCCTAGTTGCATTCATGTTTATCACTCTAGAGGGAGTGACACCTGAGAGAATGGACCCAATCAATGAGGCAGACTAAAGTCTCTTTCAGTAGTTTTCTTTATTCAGTGTATAAAACAATTATAATCTGAGGGGAAAATGAATCACATGAGTAAAGTGTACTACCACAAGGGCAAGCCTTATGTGGTGGACAGGCCACATGCTGTGGAATAATCCTTCTGTATGCTGTGAGAATATATGTCACTATGGTTGGCTTAATAAAGAAGTTTCCTGGCCAATAGCTGAAGAGGATAAAGTTCCAGAAGAAAGCCAAACTGAAAATGATGTTGTAAATATATGTATATGTTGAAACATAACTGCTCTTATGTTTCATGGTCACCCAGACCTGAATAATCACGCAGAGACTATATTAATTATAAAATTGTTTGGCCAATGACTCCTGCATATTTCTAGCTAGTTCTTACATCTTGAATTAACCCATTTCTATTATTCTGTATATTGCCTTGAGGCTGTTTCTTACTGGGTAAGTTTCTGGCATCTGTCTCCTTCTGCAGCTAAATAGCATCTCTCTGACTCTACCGACTATATCTACATATCTCCATTTGGATTTTCCACCTGATTTTACTCTGCTAAACCATTTACTGAAAGAGCTTCTTTACTAATCAATGGCAATAAAAAATATTTACAACATACAAAGGGGACTCCCACAATATCTCCTCTTTTCTGTCTAAATAAAAAATAAGGTTTTAAATTTAATGTATTAAAATAATATATAACAAACAGGTATCAAGCAAGAATTGCAGTTATAATATTTATATCTACTTTATCATTTATCATAACTAAGTAAAATTATAACTATAACTATCTAGACTTCAATTTTATCAAAGACCCTAGAAGGATATAATACTACCTAAGAAAACAGGAAGTACATTTTAAGCATCTTCCAAAACTCTAGAATTGACAGAGATACGTCATTGCCTGGATTGTCTCCCAAAGTTCTTGTGTAATTTTGAAGCATCCATCTTCAGCCTACAGACCCATAGTATCCACTAGACTTTTCCATGGAGCAGGAAATTTTTTTTATATTCTTTTATTTTCATTCAAAAAATTTACACTTCCTCCCCTTCTCCCAGTCCCCTCCCACTCCCCCACTAACCCTCCTCACTCCCCCTGAAATTTGAAACACTGTTTAAGCTCTATTTACAGAGTTCATCAATTGCTTTCTTCTGTGTCCTGCAGAATGATTGACAGACTCTTTCATTAAGCAAGAACCCTAAATTACTGTCTCACCTTCTGGTGTAGGAGGTCCTTCTACATTTCTTTTGCTTTCATTGGTTAAATAAAGAGACTGTCTTAGCCTTTTGATAGAACAGTCCTTAGGTGGGCATAGTAGACAGAACGGAATGCTGGGGGAGAGAAGGCAATGTAGTAGACGCCGTGTTTCTCCAGCCTGAGGTGGACGTAGGTTAGAATCTTCCTGGTAAGACATGACCCCATGGTGATACACAGATTACTAGATATGGGTTAGTTTAAGATGTGAGAGTTAGCCAAGAAGAGGCTAGAGCTAATGGGCCAGGCAGTAATTAAATGAATATAATTTCAGTGTAATTATTTGGGCATAAGCTAACCAGGCGCCAGGAACGCAGCCCTCTAAAATGGACTATGGATATTTTCCTTTTGTTTAAAAAAAAAAAAGAGGGGGAAGTGGTGCAGGAGAATTGTCTGTATTCTGTCAACCATGTTTTAAATAAATGCTGATTGGCCAGGCAGGGAATATAGGTGGGAAAACCAGACAGGAAGTAAAGTTGAGAACAGGAGAATTCTGGGAAGCAGGAAGCTCCCTTGGCACTCCTGCACAGACCACCGAAGAGGCAGAATGTGACCCTGCCCCACTGAGAAAAGGTACCGAGCCATGTGGCTAACATAGATAAGAATAATGGGTTATTATAAATTACAAGAGCTAATAAGAAGCCTGAGCTAATGGGCCAATCAGTTTATAACCTAATGCAGACTCTCTGAGTGATTTTTCTTTGGGGCTTGCTGGCTGTGGGGTACCAGGCAGGACAGAAACCCCAATAAGCCAGACCTCATGTTACAACCTTCTTTAGGCAAGTTCAGCAGTCATTTTTTCTGTGGGTCATGCATGTCCAATCCATACAGCATACCATCAAAAGTCCAGACTAAAGCAGTCTCTTGCACAAATGGCTAATAAACTCCTAAAGGAGTCTTTTTGATGTCTATCATCCTCTTGAAGTTGATTGGTGCTGCCAGAAGCAGACATGTCTCACTGTTAAGAAAAGTCTAAGTCTCTAAAACATTTTAAATGCCATATTTTATATGCCTTTGAAGTGTTAAAGATTATCTATCTGAAAAAATATATCTCGGTATGTAACATGAGGGCCTGTTTATCGGGGTTTCAGTCCTGCCCAGTTCCCCTAGCCATTTGGCCCCAAAGAAAATCACACAGAGGATTATAAACTGATTGGCCCATTAGCTCAGTTTTCTTATTAGCTCGTCTAGCTTATATTAACCCATTATTCTTATCCATGTTAGCCACGTGGCTCCATACCTTTTTCATCAGGGCAAGTCACATCCTGCTTATTTGGTGGTCTGGGCAGGACTGCTGAGGGAGCTTACTTCTTCCCAGAATTCTCCTATTCTCCTTGTCCCGCCTCTACTTCCTGTCTGGTTGTCCAACCTATACATCCTGCCTTGCTAATGGCCAATCGGCGTTTATTTAAAACATAATTGACAGAATATAGAATTGTCCTACACCATCAGTATATCAAGAAAATCTAGGTAACATGATTACAAGTTTGACTATTAAAATGACTGTCTATTAATTTGTATTTCTTCATTATGAATTACATTTTTAAATAAGCTGCACAAATATAAGACCTAGACAAGAGCAGAAATACATATACATAAAATCAACCTTAAATCTGTATCAATAGCCCAAGATCCATAGCAATGCAAAGTATCCATCACATTACTATATTCCCCTTTAAATGAAAACAAACATGTACCAACAATCATTTTGGGAATTTGGGCATCGTTTTCTCCAAACTCCATCCTGATATTTGTTGAACAAAGTAGTTTTAGGGTTCACAGAGACATTTTAGGGTCTTCTTCCATAAAACCACCTTATCTGGAAAGGTTCTCATCTTCTGTGAAAACAAGAACAGGACCTCTTTTCCAAAGAAACATATTTTGAAGTCAAGATACCTTTAAAATATATATGTTGCTTTAACTTAGCAGCCTGTACATTGAAATTTCTCTTTGTATTTAGTTTATTCATAGACAAAAAAAATTAACGAAAACACAATAATTTACATAATCCAGATTCTCTGTGTATTTTCTATCTTTATGTGACTTTCTAACTCTATTATTTTTTTAATAATTATCTTACTTCTTTAATCTATGACTTTCTGTACTCTTTCCTTCTTTCCTATCTCTCTCTCTCTCTCAAGTTCATGTACATTTATCCAAAACTGTGACCCATTCACAGGTCTTTTTAATCTCAAACTGTATTATTGTGCATCTGTTATCATTTTCTCAGCAGGAGTGCCTTCTTTTTAAATGCTAAGTGGGCAAGGCTAGGACCAACTCCACAGCCCTGTCTGTTTACTTTCCTTTATACAACATGACAGAGGTATGTTCTCTGCCTCTGTGAGCCATGCTTACTATCCAGTTCCCGGGGTTCAGTGGGTATATGTCTCTATTAATCAACCTGTATCACTTTGTTCCCAAACTCCATTTAAGTGCAGGACCTCCCAAAATAGCCAGAGCTATTTGTTCTGCCAGCACAAACCAGAAATATGACTCTTAAAGGAGCCACACCATGTTTGCTGATAATACTAAGTGAAGTAGCTTTCTCTTAAAGGAATCATGTCTCTGCTTGCTTCTAGCAAACAGTGCCCACATGAGAAAATGCTGATATCAAGAAGCTGTGCTTAACTCTGTTCTTTTTTATGTAGAATTCCTTCCCAAGCTCTCTCAGCTTTTAAATTGATGTAATTGGCCCATGTTGAGAGTCATTTTGTAAACAGAGACTGCTCACACATTTCCTGGCTTTGCTGACCTGAATAATAACACGGAGACTGAAGGCGTAAGTCATAAAACAATCCCACACCAGTATGGAATTGTAATTAATAACATGGTTATTTATTTAAAGGGAAAAATCTTACAGATCGCCATCCCAGTCAACAGCCCTCTGCACAATCAGGAACGAAGTCTAACAGCCAGAGGATGGAAGAAAGAGAGAGAGCACACACCTGCCGCTGCTTTTTTAAAACTAAAGATACCACGCCCCAGTGGGCTGGTATCTTAAAGGCTATTGGCTGAAGGAGCAGAAGGAGCTCCTGCAGCACCTCCCCCTTTTGTTTAAGTAATAGAGTTCCAAACCCAATACAAAACAATATACATTAGGAACAGATATCAAGTATAAGATTAGAATTACAATCAGCATAAACGATATTAAGCAAGGAACTTATGCTAAATGTTTTAATAAACATTCTATCCTAAGGAGTCTAAGTCTTGTATTGGAGATGGCTTGGTTAGATCATAAGAGGACGGTAACTATGATTATCTAATCTTCAACTCTATCGAAGGCCTGAGAAGGGAGATAATATTACTTGAGCAGGCAGGAAGTACAATCAAGTAGCTTCCAAAGCGAGCAATATATGACAGAGACAATTAGCTACCTGAGCAATCTCCCAAAGTCTCATTTTGCAACGTTGAAGTGACCAACTTTGGCTATGGCCTAGAATAACTGACAGACCATTTTCAAAGGCAAGAAATGTTCCAAAACCATCTTACCCTGTTTTGGCAAGATTTGCCAGTCCTGTTTATCCATTTCTGGATACTATATCTTATCAGTGGTTGAGGCATGGGCATTTTTTGCCCAAAGGCCAGTTTTTGCCAAGAAGAAGACAGGCTCCAAGTGGAGTGTCATTGGTGATCAGCATTCTCTTGGGAATAGAACGGTGCTGCCAGGAGCAATTATGTCTCATGTCAACAAAACCCTAAATTATTTAAATGCATGATCCACAGATCTTTGAAGTGGTTGAAGATTATCTATCTAAACAGAATATAATCTCTATGTATCTAAAGAACCTGATTAGTCTAACTATAAGTATGACAAACATAGATTACTATTGACCTATAATTCTTAATACCTATCTAAATTAAAGACTAAGATAATAAACAACTGTGCAATAAATTGGGACAATGACCTCCAAATGTAAACAGTGTACAAGTATTTTGATGAGAAGCAGAAATGTACACTGCAATATGGTAAATATATATATGTATCAATACATAAAAATGTTTTAAACAGAGGTAGAAGTATGCATACAATATACAATATAATTTAACTTTGTATCAATATACAAGAATCTATACCAATGTAATTGTCTGTAAACAATAACTCACAAATACCAATCTATTATCCCATCCTCCAATTTCCTTTTTTTTTCTCAAAAAGGTCCCTGAGCTTATAAAATTCCTCCCCCAACCCTCAACCGTATCAATTATAATCAACCCCTAAATGATGTCCCTAAGCCTGAGGACAAACTTTGCTGGGAGAGGGGACGTCGTCTTCTAGAATTACTTCCAGCTGTCATGGGGGTGACATTCTTTCTAGGGAATCCTGTGAAAGTAAAATGATGATTACATTTCAAGATTAATGTCTGGTAAGATTGCAAATAGTCTCTGAGTATTTTGTGAAAGTCTGGCCAAAACATTGTAAAAGATGTGCACCATTTCAGCTAACCAAGTTGGAACCATCTTGTGCAGCTGGTACCCAAAACAGGTCTTGTAGTAGCGCTATCATTATCATGATGTCATATCAACCAGGTAGAGTTGTTGTTATGGGGCCCCATCTTCTTCCTGGAAACTTCAAAGATTACTGGAGGAAAATTCATTGTTCATTGTGGAAAACTTAAGCATTACTTATATAGATATATACAGACATATATATTCAATGAAAGGTATGATAAAGACAAAAATAGATATGAAGAAAAGCAAAGATATTTTCTAAATACTTTTCTTTCTGTCCCACATCAAACGGCTCTTGACATGAGATAGAAACTCTGGGTTTTTTTTTTTTCTTTTAACAACACGCTTGGATTTAAAGAAGGACAGAGCCGTTGTCCAACTCTAAAACCAGCTCTATATATTCATAAACATATACATACATATGCATGTATATAAATGTATGCATTGTATCATTTGTACTTACAAACCATATTTGATTTTCTTGATGATTCTTATTGGATAGTTATTTTTCTACCTGTCATCATTCAAACATCAAGGGTTTCTTGAACTTTTGAAGATGAGTATTTTCCTGCAAAGACAAGAACAGGACCCTGCCCCCATCCTAATGCTTTTCTTACCACCTGTATGGTCATCACCAGTGTGGACGAGCTGTCATTTCTCTATTTCAATAGGTTTCTCCTTTTCAAGGCGAATCTTAATTAATTTTGATGGCATCCATAATTTTTCATCTCCTGTGGAAACAAGAGCAAAGCCCCTTCCCGGACGTAGTACATCTCCTGGTTTCCATTGTGAGGTCAACACATCCTTGAAATATACTGGTTGATTCAATTCAGAAGTTTTTTCCATTATCCAATGCCTCTCTGCTGCTGTTGTTCCTCTTTCATTAGCATTAAGAAAATTCAAGGTTAACAAAGCATTATGTAATCTATTTCTGGGGGAATTTTCTGTGCCTTTCTGTTTGTTCAGCATATTCTTTATTGTACGATTTGACCTTTCTATAACTGCCTGACCTGTAGGATTATTTGGTATACCAGTAATGTGCTTTATATTATAATAAGCAAAAACGCATTTCATTTTCTTAGATACATATGCTGGACCATTGTCTGTCTTTATTTGTGCAGGTATACCCCTGATGGCCATAACTTCCAATAACTGTGTGATTACTGAATCAGCCGTTTCTCAGCTCAGGGCAGTTGACCATTGGAAACCTGAATACGTGTCTATGGTGTGGTGTACATATTTTAATTTACCAAATTCTGTAAAGTGGAACAAATTCATCTGCCAGATTTCATTCCTTTGAGTACCCTTTGGGTTACTTCCTGCAGGCAACAGCGTTTGATTATAGAAAGAGCAAGTAGGGCATCTCTTTATAATCCCCTTAGCTTGTTGCCATGTAATAGAAAACTCTTTAAACCTTTGCTATTGACGTGATGTATTTTTTATGAAATTCTGAGGCCTGCAACATGCTTCCAATCAATAATTTATCAATTTCAGCATTACCTTGTGCTAGAGGACCAGGCAGACCCATATGGGATTGAAATAATTGAAAAATAAAAGAAATAAGGTCAAAGTTAGAAGCCCTTCTAGTAAGCCAAGGACCAAGAGATAAAGGGAAGCAACAGATGGGCACCATGACCCATGACTCACCAGCTAGCCCACCCGGAATAGCCAAAATAGGAGTGATAATGGAGGGCAGTAAGACCCTGCCAAACACGGTGTCCTTGTCATTAGGAGACATGTCTGTTTTTGTGGGAATCCAGAGGGAAAAAAATCACTGCGCCCAAAAATAACCCTATGCTCTATA